>WSUD01000727.1:0-11906 GCA_019633495.1 Tulasnella sp. 427 | reverse complement strand
TGGGTTCGCGGCGGTTGCGTCGGCTTCCTGGCCCCTGGTTGTGGAACAGGTATAGGCACGGGCGGGCGCTTGATAGGCGGTGGGGAAGGCGATCGAGGAGGTCGAAGGAACTTGGGCTGTCCGTTTCTCGAAGAGGTACTTTCGGGAACGGAGGTGGTCGAACCCGACATACCGGGTTCATTGTGTAGAAGCTCTTGTACTTCGAGTTCGGACGATATGCTGTTCGTGTCTCCTTTGCTCCTGGATGTCTTCATTATCTGTGATGGCTTTGGGAGCGATTTCGGGAGGGCTTTCGGGATACAAGTCTCTTGGGAAGACGGCTGCGATGAGACTGCAGACGAGTTCCGGACCAAGACACCTGATTTGCTGGGTTTCTTCTTCGCTTCCCGATGCCCTTTCTCCTTTTCAGTTTCTTCATCTGAGCTGAAGATGGAAAGGAGAGAAGGCTTGGCACGTTCGGGTTGCTGGCGCGCAGCTTTTTCCGTTGAGGGATACTTCTCCTTCAGTATCGGTGGCACTGTTGGATTAGGGAATGTCGTAGGCTTGGAGGGACTGAGCATCCGGATGCTTATATCGAAGCTGACATCCGCATCGTTGTCTTTGGCCGGGAACAACGCAGTCCCGAATGCTCGGCTGTCCTCCATCGTCTTTAAAGCAGTGGCGTAGTCTTCGTCCCTATCCTCCATAATAAGCAGGATAGCAGTCTCTGGGACCAGAACACGCTGAAGGAAATCTTGGCTGTTCATCGGCATGATGTCAGCCGCCTCCAGTTTTTCTTGAGGAAACATGTTTTGGAGTGTTTCGGAGATCACGATAAATCCTTGTTCCCCATAGCTATGTGAGCATTGATAATTAGAGCTTCCGCACAATAAGTGACTACGTGATGCGATACTCACTATCCCGGCTGAGTGAGGTGGAAAGTTTCCATTTGACCTTGAACACTATTCGCCACTCTAGCACCGCGCTTCCGGATGTCTTCGCGGGCCGCAATCCAGAACTTGCTGTCCCGATCCCTGGCGGGTATGCTAACAATCGCTTCGAGAGCTTTCCTAATGGCGGATCGCTTCATCCTGCGAGGAAGATCTTTGAAGTCGATCTTCCGTGGCCATCCCATTTTCAGACCTCGAGGAATGGTCTGCATCTCCTCGCGATGAGCCGAACAGACATTAATCGAAAGCGATAAAGGCGCATCCCTTCCCAGAGGATTACTAGGCCTCGGAGCCAATCTGGTTTGATTGACGAGGGAGTCGATTAGATTCTGAAGTCTCGTCGACATGAAGGTCGGGAGTACTTCATCGCAGAATGGACACAGCCGTGGTGGAAGGGTGACTATATAAAGGATAAGTAGGAAGCTTGATTAAAGTCTGTATTTCCTTACCACGACTCCCAGTCGGCTCGAGTGAGGTGTCGGAGGATGAGCGTCTATCAACCGCGATTGTTTTAGTTGCTAATCGCGCCGAAACGAAGCCTTGCGTACGTTACATTGTCTACTTTCTTTCGCTTCTTTTTCCGGTCAAATAATTGACCGGATTCTTCGTCAGGCTCAGAGCTCCGGCGTTTGCTGGATGGAGGCGATGGGAAAGCATGTGGTGATAGGTTGGTCTTTTCTCCCCCGGAGTCAGATATGACTTCCTCATCGTTGGACCGATGACTGCTGAACTGAGAATCGGTGCGACGGTGAGAGTCTTGGTCAATGGGACGGTGAGTAGGCGGCGAGCCCAACTGAGTGGCAGTCATGGGGAAAGGAGCGGCCCCCGGCTTCCTCTGTCTGTCTGGAGATACGAGCATAATGGTGTCGTCTGCACCATTATCTTCCTCGTATAAAGGAAAAGAAGCAACTTTGGGAGGTTGTTTCGACGTATTTAGCTCCATCGGGAAATCTTGAGCTTTGCCTTTACCCTTTCTGGATGGACGAGGTGATTCTAGGCAACATGTATCAGCCAGAAACAAGACCTTGCGTTCACTACTCTCACCTTCTTGCTCTTCGTCTGAAACGTCTGTATCGTTACGCGACTTGCCGGTGACGGACGGAAGGGGTTTCGCTTTTGTCCTCGGCCGAGGCCGCGACGGAGGCTTTGGTGGAGGTGAGTCGTCTACGTCAATGATCTCATTCTTTTTCCCTTTCCGAGACGATGCAGTCGTATTCGGCTTGTTTGGGCTCGATGCCAACGATGCATCTCCCCGTTGGATCGTCCGAGACTGACCATACGTCTTCTTGTTCACGCCCATGCGTTTCTTCACTCTCAAAGTGTCAATAGGGTCGTCACTATCGCCCTCGCTTTCCGTCGATTCGGCCTTGGTGGTCTTCGACGATAATTTCTGCTTCTTACTTGCAGGCTGCCCCTTGGTAGCGCCCAGCGATTTTGATCCAGTTTTCTTCGGAGACTGGGTGAGAAGGGAATATTGCATAAGGTCGTCTGTTTTGCGTCCCTGTTGCCATCCCGAGCCGGAGGCATGGTATGACATTAGGTGAACGAGGTGAGGTCTATTGTTGAGCGGTCAAAACTCCAATTGCTCTCTAACGCCGTCACGTGCATGCAGGTGGAATAGGAAGTTGGACGTACGATCGCGAAACGACGACGGAACTAGTTGACTGTCGAAAGGCTTCCAGGGAGACAGCGGGTTTAGAGGAGATGGTGATGAAGGGCGAATACGTTGAGATGGACCAAGTGAGGACAAAAGACGGGCAAAGAGGACATGGGGTGAAGGCAAACAAATTACGCCCAAACAACCTCGTCACGACCCTCGCAGACCCTCGCCGAACCAGGCCCGCCCCCAATATGGACACCGTTGCTGCCACAAACGAGGAATATTCGACTAAGGCTTACTGGTAGCTGTATTTTATCTGATTCTAAATTAGTCAATGCTCATAAGATGCGTTTTCCTGCTAGGGAGAAACGATACGAGGAGTGAGCGGATTGACGCCCTCCTGGATTGGGGTCCCATGAATGACCTTAGCCTATCAAAAGTGATGAGGGGATGTTCGACTGGTTCAAATCGTACTCAGACATTAAGAAGATTTTGAATGAGATCATACCCGAGCGATCATCTCGCATTCTGATCCTCGGCTGCGGCAATTCGACGCTCTCGGACGATGTGAGTCGGGACTCTCCTTTACAACAGCGGCCGGGACCGACTAATAAGCAAAAGATGTGGCAAGACGGGTATCGCAATATTGTTAATGTGGATGTAAGTCTTGGTCGTGACTCTTTTGCGTAGCCTATTGATCTAACAGGACTTGTAGTATTCAGCAGTAGTCATCGAAAAGATGAAAGCCAAATACAGCAATCGGGAGGGAATGGAATGTAAAGAAGCCACAGAATAGCTTATCAAGAGTTCCTTGACAATAACCTTGGTCAGAGTAGGGAAGGAAATGGACGTTCGCGCGCTTGAGTTCGACAATGAGTCGTTTGACGTCGCGATTGACAAAGGTCTGTTCCGCTCGTATCAGGATTACGAGTCACCCTGACTTGAATATTTGCTGACTAGGGACGATGGATGCGATGATGGCCGTCAAAGGGGACGTCTGGAACCCTCCTTCCCAAGTTGTAGAGGACTGTACTCAAGAAGTCGACGAGGCTATTCGCGTCCTCCGACCGGGAGGTCTGTTTATTTACCTGACATTCGGACAGCCCCATTTCAGAAAGTGAGAGAGCTCGCTCCCCTTGACCATACTAAACTCCAACTCTTTCACCCCGACAGACGGTTCCTAACGAGAGAAGGCACGACACTGGAAATCAAACAACTAGGGGTTGCGTTCCACTACTACTTATATGTTCTACGTCTCAACTAGAAGGCTCAAGTTGCTCGATTATATCATGCCTTCATTATAAACCTGTTTTATCCGAGGAGTGAGGAGGCGCATTAGGCTTTTGGTGTGCAATCGGACCCACCAGGCTTCACGAGCATCGACGGCTACCTTGCGCACGCCACGATTGCGGTCGTCCAGCGCCTTTCCAAGCTGCCGAAGTACGTTGCTCTTGTAAGGATGTAGCCTTTCGTAGCTTACCGACTGGGCCAAAATGGCTAGGCATTTCAGGGCAGCCACCCGAAGTCGCTGGACGGATCACGGGAAGATCAGCGGCATACTCGGCTCAGACGTAACGACGGGCATACCGAAGATGTCATTTCCGCCGGCAGAGCATTCTTGATCAGCGCGCTAATGACCGTAGAAACGTGCTCCGCAAGTGGGCCCTCCTGGGATGCATCCGTCTCGCTTGCGAGGGTGACAAGCGCTTCGATCACGTTGGCTCGCATCTCCACCTCCGGCAAGTCGAGACCCAGAATGAAAAGTGGCATGAGCTGTGGAAGACATCAGTAAAGCCGAAGCTCTCAGCTATGTTGATCTCGTTCGCACCGTAGTGATTTCATGCATATACATGGATTGGGGTAAATACTTGACCAAGGTTGTCAGGGCGGCAAGGTAAGCAGTCCTCCGTGTAGGCTCTTGTGTAAATCGTCAGCCTCGAGTGAGACATTTAATCTGTAAACAGTCGTACCAGACGCGCCTTTGCAACCCGCGAGGATCAATGGTAAAACTTTTGCGGCATATTTCTGGACGTGGAAGAGCTGCATGATACCCACGGGAAGCACATATTAGTGACGGAACTCGCACCTGCTCCACAGAGCACAGACCTTCACGACCGCATAATTGGATTTGGACAGCGTCTCTTCGTCTTTGGCCAACATACCGATGGCTCTCGCTGCATCCCAGCCAACTGATTCATCACCAAGCAGTCCAAAGATGTTTTCGATGAAATTCTCGGCTCTCTTGTCGTTTCGCACCAGCAGGGCTTTAGTAGTCTTTATAAGGAGAAAGCGATCCGGTGAGATCCGCGGACCCCACCCGAGGAAGTGGAAACACTTACCCAGGTCCATGCTTCGATACCACCCTTGCGTTTATTAACGTCCGCAGTTGGGGAGACCACGGCTGCCCAGAAAGTCGGTAGCGATGTCTCGACAAAGACGGGCAAGTCTATGTACAGTACTCATTAGTATTTTATCGGAAAGGGGAGAATCTATATGAAAACTTACTTTCTAAATGTTTGTTGAGGATTGATGCGGCTATTTGGAATCCGGCTGTCGACTGGGGTGGGGTGACATTATCTGCGATGCCCCAATTAAGAAGGTCTTGAAGGAATTTGGGGACGTCATCTACAGGCAGTTGAACCTTGTGTGGAAAGGGACGGTGAGAAAAGCTTTGTATGGAAATAAACGCGAAGCCCACATCTTTCCGTGAACTGATAATTGGGGGTGCCAATAGTATTACCAAATTGTGAGACAACTCGGAAGAATTCAACTATTTCTCGACAATGTGAGTACTCTGAACGCGGGAGTCTTCTTACGCACTGACCTGTAATGGGGGAGGAGTCACGGCTTCTGTCCCCGAAACCTGGCCATTAGTGAGGGGTCCAAAGTTGCCGGTCTGGAAAGCAGTGATCAAACCAGCTAGGAACTGGCTTTGACGGCTGCCGGAGAAAGATCTGTGAGTAGAGATATAGTTGTGACACCACCCGGGATACTTACGCGGACGTATTACAACGGACGATGCGCAATATCACGCCAGACGCCGCCTCAATGAGGCGCACGTCGGTAGCCAGAGCCAACGACGGTTTGGGCGAAGTCGCACCCTCGACACATAGCGCGTAGAGCCTTGGTACCAGACGGTCGATGTACTTGGGAATGTCGGCATCAAGCTTCGAGTCGATCTTGAAGTCCAACGCGTCTTCCAGGGTTAACAATAGAGAATGAGCGTATGCGGCGTTGTGTTCCCGCAGAGTCGTAACCTCGTGGTCCTCCTTTCCTTCTGCGAGTCTCGGGAACTCGGAGCATACTAGCTCGAGCTTGGTAGACAAACGAATCACCAAAGTTTCAAACAACGCCTGTTGTAGGCACAAGGTAGAAAGGCATTTGAGCGTTCGTTGGTACGATGCTCGCTCTGCTTTTGCGTCAGCAGCCGGAGCGGAGTCTGGGAGGTTTCCAAACAACAGCGGCAGTGTCGTCTGCTCCACCAGGGGTGCGTTTGTTTTTGAGATAGTGGTTAAGAGGTTTAATAGAACGTTCCTGCAAGGTCATCAGCCCATCCGTTTGCCGGGCGCAAGTAACGACCGCCTACTTCAAGTCCTGTAGGTCGGAAGACGGCTCTAGCAGCTCATTGATGTGCTGCACAAGGTATCCCAGCTCCTCATCAGTCAAAAGGCCTTGAATCTGAACTAGATGGGACGTTCCACTGAGGGCAGCCATCCTTGTGTCAGCGACCTTGACAGACGACGATATAACACCCAAAAGTTCATCCTTGTGGGCTTCCAGTACGTGCTCTTGAGCGTAACTTGTGGATGCAATGTCTCCTGAGTAAACCTCTTGAAGTGTCAGGAGGAGGTTAGAGAGCTGCAGAACAATGTGGCTACGCTGGGAAGCCTCCGCAGGATCCAGATAGAGCTTAATCAGATGCGGGATGCTTTGTCCGACAACGAGCGAGCGAATCCCAGCTAGAACAGAGCTGCAGTCAGTAACAGCAGCTGATGAAGAGGACGGTTCTATTACCAGTGGTACGAAGTAGAGCCGAAAGAACCTTCACGGCGTGCTGAGCCTTATTCTTCTCCGGCTCCTTCAGGATCTCAATACATTCAGATACAATGGATGATACCAGCGGTGCAGGCGAGTTGTCATCTGCTGAAGGGAGAGTTCGGACCAGTGCGCTCGTCGCTTCTAATGCTGCCTTCTCCGTCTCGGCATCGATGGGTTGAAATATCTAGCAGTCGGACTTGATTATCAAGGCTCTCTACGGAGGAGCAAAAGTCCTACCTCAATCTTGACCGCATCCCAGATTGTACTTCCAAAATTCCTTGCTACGGCAGACCCATAGACAGGCAGACAAATTGACATGGTTTGCAAGACATCTTGCTGGAGATAAGGCCAAATCAATTACCTAGACGTCACGCAGCAAAGGGAACTACTTACTTTCACGGAGGCAGTAGTAGCTGCCAACTTCTCCATGAAGATGGGCACAGCCAAGGTCCCGAAGAACGGTGATGCACTTAAGCACGATCTGCCAAAACAGGGCTTTTGCATAAGTGGGTTGAAGCTCAGATGCGGGATTTCATACCTGAGAGCGGTCTTTAGATCATCCGTTGAGATTTTGTAAGGGTCGTTCGGAGGAGGCTTGAATGTGATTGGGAAATAGCAGAAAGTGACATCGAAGAAGTCCTATAGTTGCCGCCTGGACTTAGAGTGGTCCTGCGTCGGAGCCAGATCCACGGACCTCTATGTAGCTCTTGACTTCCCACTCGATGAGGACAACGCGGTCGATCGAGAATGCAAGCAAGAGATTGCGTGGGTCCTTTTCGCCTTCAACAAGAGAAACGTATTTCCGAGGAAATTCGTCCCCCAGCCCCTTGAGCACTACATCCGACATTAGACGGATGCGAAATTTGATGTCACCGTATACGCTTGCCTTCTCGGTACTTTGCCACCAGGGTATCCAATATCCGAAACACAATGTATCGCGTGGATTGGACGTGCGCCTTCATGTTCACGTGCTGGACTAATCTGCAGGGACATTTCAGCAATCCATCTCCAGAATTGTCAGGCTACTCACGCTTGAAACAGGGTTGCGGCATCAGAGGGTGTAAATGTCGGCAGCGAAACAAGAGATAAGAGTCCATGAAGGGCGGGGATGACGGTGTCCGAGTCGTCCAACTTCTGCTCGTAAAACGTTAATAGTACATGGGCTAGGAAATCAAGATTAGCACATAAAGCTAGCAGAAGATCATGTAATTCTTACTAGAGTGCTTGTCGAGGCGTTCTGGCGGACATCTCTCCAGAACGGCGGAAAGTAGTTCAATCCCTGATTCAATTGCGTCAAAATTGAAGACCCTTGCGACGTGCCAGACAGGATCCTACCTCTTGACCTATGGTCTCCCTCTTCAGCTGTCAACGCGGGTCCAAGTGCCTTTATTATATTGAGCAACGTAAAGTCCCTGTTGGTTACGCCTAACGAAAGGGGAGCAGGGTCATATCCGCGAATAGTAGTTGAAGGATCATGGACGACTCACCTTGAACTAGCCTAGCAATATGCTCTTCACCGCCAGTAGCCTGCCAGGCTGACACAGCCCTCTCGCACCGCTCTATTGGAGTGAGTTGTTGTTCTATCGAGTCGACGTCCATGAGGGAAGAGAAGAATGACGGAGAGGACGGAGACGTGGGCGGAGTCACGGAGGCGAGAGAGCCAACCATATTTGGTCTATTTGCCTCAGGCATCCTTACGCTTCCCCGACGACTCCTCTTGCGAGTCATTGCGTCACAGAATCCGGACTACATAAGACTTCAACGATATCTGGATTTCTACGGTCTAGTGCCTCAACGCGGTCGTTACGTTCTCTCTCGGAGTCCGTCTCACTCATGGGCCGACAAAGACAAGAATACTCAGAGGCTTCAGGTTCCCGTCCGAAGAAAGGAAATTCGTCTCGTAGAGAAGAGTCTCAAACAGTCCAGATATCGAAGGCTTGCTCTTATATACTCCGTCATGGTGCAGCAAAGGAGGGCTTGACGATGCGGCCGGATGGCTACATCAAAGTTACAGACCTTGTAAGTTCAGCGTCCGCTGAGTCGATTGAAGACCAGCTCCTGATCAAATTTTAATACGATAATGATCAATAGCTCGCTCGGCCAAAGCTTTCTAAGCTCGGATGCGATTTCGATACCCTACGGCAAATCGTAGCGGACAACGACAAGCAGCGGTTCACGCTCTTGTTTGAGCCTGACGGCGTGCAAGACGCCGAAGAAGCAACTTCAACAACCATCCAGAGCGTCTCTGAGCCTTCAGCCTCATTAAACTCCCCACCAAGCTCCGGAACGTGGTGGATTCGAGCCAACCAAGGTCACTCGTTACAAGTAAGTCAGCTACACACAACCAGAAACGTTAACTCGTGCCGCTGTTTTCCTGATCACTCTAGCCTAGTCTAGGTGGAAGACCTCGAGCTCACACCGGTGGCTTCTGCCGCGGAAATCCCGATTGCGGTGCACGGTACCGACATGTCTGCCTGGAACCACATCAGTGAGTAGCCGTCCATCCGCCGGCTTTCCCAAGGGACTCTTTAGCGCGCAATCTTAACATGCGTACCTGACCGATAACAGAAAACGGGGGACTCTCCAAGATGGCAAGGAACCACATTCACATGGCCAAAGGCCTGAGCGACGACAAGACGGTCATCAGTGGTCAGTCCCTCTTTCTCTCAAGCCACACTCATTTCATCCCCCCCCTGTGAACGTGAACAGCCCCAAGTCCTGAGAGAACGCTTTTTTCCAGGAATGAGAAAGACAGCTACGGTCTTCATCTTCATCAACGTCGAGGCCGCGATGGCTGAAGGGATCGAATTCGGTCTTTCCGCCAACGGCGTGATCTTGAGCTCAGGCAACGACAAGGGATTCATCCCCCCGTACCTCTTCCAGCGCGTCATCGCACGCATAGGCGGCAAGATGAAAAGATGGAATGGAGATAAATGGGTAAATGAGCCTGATGCATCGAGCTGATGGCAGTCACACAGCCTTTGAAAAGTGACACATTCGAGATGCACGCAACGGAAGCATATCGCTGTATACTCTGCAATGCTGTAAATGGGGTAGTAAATAGACCAACTCTGGGACAAAGGAAACATCCCTGGGCAGCTATGACTAAAAAAAGAGAGTGTGACGACATGCCCTAAACCTAAAAATAAGAAAGGAAGAAGGAATGACAAGCGTTGCTCGGCTATGCAAACCTATTCTTCGTCCATCTCCGTGGACGCAGGGACGACCTGTTCAAAGATATGGCTCGCCTCATCGCCCAGCAAAGTGGCGATGATCGAGCGTCCTGCAAATGATCTCCCTGCAAGAGCCTTGAGAGCAGTCGCAGCCCCAGCAGGATCGGTATAGCGTACATACACACGTCCCACACCTTCGTTCGCCGCTTGCAACGCGGCCTCCCTCTCCTGATTGACGCTTCCAGGTTGCCAACCCGTCTTGTCCTTCTTGGGCGGCCTAGGAATGACCAATCCGTCGACAGAACCGTAGCTACCGCATTCGGCCCGAATGTCCTCGAGGATCTCTTCGTATTCCGAGTCGTCTGTAAGATCTTCCGGAGTGACCATGTTGAGCATGAGCAAGATTCGTGATGAGGGCTGTTCGCTGAGGTCGACGGTCGATGGGATGAACGGTCGAGGGACGACCGCGACGCCCATTCCTTGACTGTATTCTTCTGCTGAGGGCATTCCTGGGGTGCTGGCAATTCCTTTGGCTCCGACGGAAGCGCGCTGTACGACTAAGTACCGATCGCCGAGTTCCATACCGTTCAGTCCCTGAATGGCCAAATCGGTGGAGGTCGAATCGACGTATTCGAAGAAAGCAAAGCCCTGTCATCCAACGCCAACGCCAACATCAGCATGATTCCGATAAGACAAGGAGGGTTAGAGCACGGACCTTTGATAGACCTGTAGAACTGTCCTTGACAAGGTTGAACGCTTTGAGCTCACCGAAGCTCTTGAGAAGTTCCATAACCTGCTCGTCATTGAGGTACGTCGGAAGGCCGCCTACGAAAATCTTGTTGGGAGAATCCGGAACGATCGTGGAGACGACGCCCGGAACGTGAACGCCTTGAGGTGCGAGGTCGGAACCGGCGTAATCCTTGGGTCGGCGGATCTTGAGGGGACCGGACTGGAAAATGATACCATCAAAGGCCATAGCAGCCGTAGCATCCTCAGCATTGCGGAACTGGAGGGCCAGTCGTCAGCAAGGGCATTGCAGATGAAAAAAACCTCGATCCGGCGAGCGCACCTCAACAAACGCATAACTCTTCTCGTGGTTGACTTGCACGGCGAGGATCGGATCGCCAGGTCCGCTGGTGGTGAAGCCCATCTCGGACATCTTGGCAGAGAAGAACTCGTGCAGGTTCTCTTCGTTAGCTTCGTAGGTGATGTTACCGACGTACAGACGGCGGGATTGCCTGGCGAGGTTCGGTGCGGGCACGCTTCCGGGTGCGCCTGGGGGAGGGAACGAGCCGAACGAGGGGAACTGAACGGGCGTGACGCCGATGACAGTCGGTGCTGGTTGGGAGCGGTTCGATCCAGGGAGGTTGAACAACCCTATTGCAGATCGAGAGGATGAGTAAAACAGCGAGACACGACGATCGAGCGCGGCTCACCCGTCATTTTCGCTTGCGCGGCAGAGAACTGCTCGTACCCGGGGGGCTTCACGTCCCACCCGGACGCCTTCCGCTTCCGCTGGGACAACGGAACGGCGTCCGCGGGAGTCGGGGACCTGCGTTCGCGAGATTCCTCTCCGCGCTGACGATCTCGTCCTCCTCCTCCTCCTCCGCCGCGTCCGCCCCGATGTTCCCGGTCCTCAAAATCGCCACCATGCGATCCACCGCGGCGAAAATCGTCGTTCCTGGCGCTGCCCCTTCGATCGTCGTAGCGTGGCCTCCGATCGCCGCCATCCCGGTCGTGATAGTCCCTCCTCCGTGAGTCCCGGTAATCGTCCCGGCGATAGCGGTCGTCTCGGTCGCGGTCTCCCCTGCGGTAGCCCTGGTCCCTGTCTCTGTCGTCGTAGCGGGAAGAGCGGTGGCGGTCATGTCGGTCGTCGTGGTATCGGTCTTCTCGGGAAGACTTGTGCGCTATGTGAAAAGGAAAGAGCGGATGCACTAGTGTTAGGATACGAGCTTCTGTGAAACGTGTTAAGTGTGTGCTAGGAAGGAAGAGAAGGTCGGGTTGGGGTGTTTTCTGCTAGCTGCAGGAAGGGAGAGAAATAGACAAGGGATGGGAAAGAAGAGGTCATTCGCCAGAGCGTTTGGGTGCACACTCACCTCGAGAATCGTCGCCCTTAATGGCACTGTCGAGGAAAGAGTCGGCTGAAACAGAGTTCGATTAAGACGT
>WSUD01000726.1:0-11912 GCA_019633495.1 Tulasnella sp. 427 | reverse complement strand
GCTTTGGTACAACGAGGGAAAGGCTTTGGCACGACGAGGGGAGGTCTTCGGTACGACGAGGGTAAGGCTTTGGTACGGCGAGGGGAAGGCTTTGGTACGACGGAGATAAGCTTCAGTACGACGGAGGTAAGCTTCGGGACGACTGGCGAGGGGGAGCGCGTCGGCACAGCGAGGGGAACAGGGCGAGGGAAGGTCTTCCGGTACGGCGAGGGGGAGCTGGTGGCACGACGAGGGGAGGACGGGGATAAGCTTCGGTACAGCGACGATGCACTTCGGTACGGCGAGGAGAGGTCTTCCAAGGGGGAGTTGGTGGCGCGACGAGGGGAGCACGTCGGTGCGACGGAGATGAGCTTCGGTACAACGGAGATAAGCTTCGGTACGGCGAAGGTGCACTTCGGTACGGCGACGAAGGGGTCTTCGGTACGGCGACGAAGCGCTTCGGTACAATGAGGCGTCGAACCTAGTCTTGAGAATCAGGTTGCAGGTTCGACCCCTGCGTCGGTCATAACCTTTTTTGTGGTTTATCCCACGCTCATTTTGCTCAGATTTTCTTTTTTTTTCTTTTTAACCATTTATTTATCAAACAAATACTTTGGAGCCTCATTTGCGTTAGCTAAGATCAGTGATGTCGAGTTTGTATATCGTGGCTTTGGTCAGGTTCACGATACCAGAGTTTGAACATCTACATTCCCACGGGCGGCTTGCAGAGAAAACCAAAAACAACCATGAGCAGCAGTAACTCGGTCCTCGCCATTCCGGAGCCGATACGTAAATTCTTTTCTCTTTTTCCACTTTCAAGTTATCCGGCTCCCGGAAATCCTTACCTCAAAGTAATAACCAAGCCGACTTTATGGATTCAGCCTCCACGCAACCTCGAACTAGAAGGACCGGACTACTTCAGTCGCGATGTTGAATGTGTCAAATGGCAAGCTTACCTTGCCCTTAGAGGGATACTGGAATTCGATGTTCGATGGGACGTATCAGAGGAAGCTGGTGTCGGCGGACAGCTCCCAACATTGCAGCTCCCAACCGGAAAGCTTCTCAGCACATTGCGAATCCCCATGTGGGCAGATACCGTTCAAAATAGTCCAATTGATCCCTTGGAAGGATATAAAGATGCTGAAGCAAGGGACGAAAGTCGGGCTTGGGTTTCGCTGTTGGAAGGACCTGTTCATTCAGAGCTTGTACGAAAACTCTACGCTAATTCCTATCTGTAACTAACGTAATCCACTTCTCCAGGAAATAGCTAATCCAAAGGATCATACCTTTATCTCCATGCTATCGGAAAGTCCCCGCCGTGCTTTAGAAAGCGTCATCCATCCACCTCCCGCCCCTCTGTCCGGAATTTCCACGCCGTTCCCGCCATCTGGGGTTCAAATCCCAAGTTATCCAGTGCATATCCGGTATCGAAAGGCGATGCAGTCACTCTCTGATCGTCTTGGCGCCGATGAATGGTTACTCGGATCCAGGTGCGCATGAGCATTCCTCAATAGCAACGGCAATAGTTATGACAACTCAATCTTACTGGCACACTTTCAGTTCTCCCACCGCTCTTGACGCGCTCCTTTTCGCTTATCTCTTTACTGCTCTTCAAAGCTCTGTTGCGGTTAGGAGGGAAGTTGAACGGCACCCCAACCTCGTTACTTGGGAGAGACGAGTTCGGATATTGGTAACTCCTCAAAGGCAGTCTTCTCCATAGTACATTTGAGTTTGGATTGCTTTATGGAACGATGCCATTACTTTTCTGACGGTATGAGAGGTTGCGTGACTACAAACCAAGGAGGCTACCTGGCACAATACGGATATTACGCGGCTAGCAAGATTAATCAGTCTCTGACTTCGAGAATAACTTGATGTTTAGACTTATGGGGCCGTCGTCTTCGTCGGCCGCAATCTAAGGCATGGAAGGTGGTACTGCGGAGAGAGTGAAAGGGAGCCACAGCGCGCAAGGTTCCAGCGTTGAGACGGTGTTGGGTGTACAGATCTAGAGCGTATTCGCCAATATAGCGGAGAAATGCAGGCGAGACTCGCTGAGACAGAAAGGGAAATACTTGCGTTACCAAGCCAAACAACGCACACAACAGTGTCACTTACTAAAACAGCACTAGACTGTGAAACATTCCCAACATTTTAATCGAGGCTGAGAGACCGGAAAGGTTGAGTTTGAATCAACGCGCGACGTTTGTACCGCATATATCCATGGGCTCAGACTCGATGGCCCTTCGATATGTCGAGAGTGAGGAAGGATGACGATAGGGACGTTGTTTCGGAGAGGTTATACGTCATAATGGAGACGGAGTTTACGACTGCGGATTTAAATTTGGAAGAGGTCATAGTCTTGAAAGAAGGTTCCGTGTTGTCGAGGTGGCGTTGCGTTCCAAACATCAATCTGGGAAACGAAACGAATAGGATGGAGTCAAAGAGGGGGGTAACGGGCGAGCATCCACATTCACGATACGGCCAGATTCGAAACGGCCGTGGGTGCCGATCCGTTCATTGCAGATTCACCGAGGCTGACAATCTTTCAGGCGGAAGAGCGGGAATTGGCAAAACTGAGTTGTGAGGTGTTCAGAACCTGTGTCGGGCTGAGGAGTTGAGCCCGGGAGATTTTGATCAATAAAGAAGGATGAAATGCCGTGAAAGGTCCCGTTGCTTCCGAGTATGCATTGTTGTCCTCCTGCAAGGCCGCGTCAGCTCGATGGATTCAAAATTCTGTATTGACCCGGCAAGCGGCGTCGCCGATGACTCCATGGAAACGGCAGCGTTGGAATATATAGAGGAGAGATTTCACACTTACTTTCCACCTCATCAGCTGTTCCCTTCCAACTCTTCGTCTACATCCCGCTTTCTCTCACATGGCCACCCACCAGCGTTCACCCTTGGAGTCCGTCATGCACGCTCAGGTAAGCTCCTTCTGTCGTCGACATCGCTTGTTTTGCGTATATCCTGACGGCACCACTCCGGTCTTTCACTCCTTTTGCACCACGGTCCTCGTTCGAGACCACCTCGCACATGGTCTTCGACATCTCTCCTGGCCCTCCTCTCGTTGCCGACCGGCAACGGCGGTTTGTCCTGAGCCTGGGGTACGTGCCTGGTTCTTTATCGTATTTTGCCGCTGCGCTCTGACGTCCTCTCTTCGGCTTCCGCAGTTAAGCTCGGGTCAAACTTGGTGTCATCCAATGACCGTCTTAAGGCCCTTAGACACTTGTCTGACAAGTGCACAAGGAATCCCAGGTGTATGCCCCATTATAGCGGTTCTCCAGTTCCGTTAGGGTTACCAGTCCAACACTTGGGTGCCTTTTTCTCCCGGGGTCGGCGAGGAGTTGGTTGCGCTTCTCCTCACGCAAGTGGGACTGTGTGTGTGGGTCCCGTAAAGCCGTCCAGGTCGTGTCCACCGTGGTGAGGCACAGAAAAACCCGCTGCCGCCCGGCCAGTTACTGCTGGCCGGTCATTCTTTCGATTAGCCTTCTCCTTTCTCTCCGCGTTCTCTCATGGCAGCTAGGACTTGTCCGTTGTCCTGCTTGATCGGCCCGTTCCGACCGAGCCCTCGAAGACGACGCGCGCGGGGTCTTTTTCTTTGTTTCATTCGGCGCTTTATGCTTCCACGTTTTCTGGAGCTGACACATGGGTTTTGGTACACTCCTGGTCGATTGCGTCGGCTTTGCTCCAGCTGATGTTTGCTCTTGAACCTGGTTCTTGTATTTTGGGACTCTACTTGCGCGGGCCTCCACGGGGCGAGTCCTGGGCAACGGCCTTTTCGTCGATTGGTGATGTCGATGAGGACGGCGAACCGCGATTTTTCTTGTTACAAATCTGCTGTTTATACTTTTCGAAATGAAGAATTACATTATTATTTACAAGCGTGTGCGACGTACACTCCTTACCTGTCGCTTGTACAACCATCCACGACCTTTCGATGCTTCAAGCTGTCGTTATTGCGATCAACTCTCCCGACAACGACCATTTCCCCGCGAGCGAACCCGCCGAATATGCGGTTGGTAGAAAGAAAGTAACCCTCTCTGCTTAAGGCTTGAGAACCCTTCTGCGATCTGCCAATCTGACGAATGGCTGAGGCTGGGTGCGTGGATTCTATCATGGATGAAGAATGCGGCATATTGGTGTAACTGGTTGAAAAGTCTGCACATAATTGTGGGCGACTACTCTGAGGCGGGTGTTTCGGAGTGCTGGTCGGACGTTTACGCGTACATAGTGTCCGGTTGTTTGAACCGCTGAGCAGTTCCGTCGTTCGGCACATGTACGTCTGTCATCGAACTATCAAAGTCCTTCTATGAAAGACTAATTCATCTGAATCTAGTTGGTCAGGATGTTGTCAACAACTCGTCGGGAAACAAAATGTCCGGCTGCGCACCAAGTACCTGTCGATTCCCGTCCAGGCCTCCTCAACCGTTGCCGTAAGTCCGTGGTCAGACCTCTTTGCAGACCGTAGCACGTAGGCCAGGATGTTTCGGGGAGAGGGGCAGGAGCTCCACTGTAGAACGACTCACGGCGTCCCGTGCCCCAGTCGTGATGATAGTGGCCGGTATTCCGTCTGCTCCCGCCTGGAAATGACCCTCTCAGCGTTTATGCAGTCTCATGCTTGATTCGGAGAGCCTCGTATCTAGGCGGAACCTTCGCCTGAATACGCCCGTTGACCTTAAACGTATGCGTGGAACCCCAATCCCGAGCTTGAAGTTTTGATCGGCGGGGGGATATCACGCTCGATTGTTGCGCTCGAGTTCGCAGATGGATAAGCTTGGAGGCCATGTCGGGTTATGGCACAGGCTCGACTGAGGCTGAGGATTGGAACGCCGATATAGTGTAGACATCCCATCAAGAACCGTTCCACCTATAAAGGTCGAAGGGCCGTGGTCTTAAGCAGTAGGCCGAGTTCGAGGACGTTTTGGCTTGATTGGCTGCATCTAGCAAAGACCACATCAGTACAAACGTATCGCCACGAGGAGTTGTCACCTTACCTTAAAACTATATCCGATGGCTTCGTCCCCGAGCACTGATCAAGAGCCGTGGAGGGAGCATCCGTCATATAGTTGCAGATTAATAAGGAAGCCACGGTGCCAAGGGATCAATCCCATTGAAGCGCATGTTTTCCGCTGTTGATTCGCCGCTCCAGGATGCTGAGCCATTGATGCCTTCTGTCCAACCTGCGCACGGCCTTCAATGGAAGATACTGTGCAGGTGACGGTGAGATTGCTACTTGACAATGAGTGCTTCGTCATGCGCGAGAAGCACACCTGGACTCACCGAGAATTGGTTTTACGTTCAAATTGAGAGAGCTCTTCAGATCAGAATGCCATTCTTCGTTTCCGTGAGCTTTGTATTGCTATCACTATCTGACGCGGCTGAAAGAGGGCGTTCCGTGGTTGAACAGTCGATGAGGTTGAACAAATCTTGACTGTCCGGGCCCTCGTGTTGAGAAGGGGTTACGAAGTTGGTGACGAGATATCAACACGAGCTACTGGTACATGTCTGAGAGCTATGGTCTTCCTGCTGTGAGTTCTGGAATAGGGTTGTCGTTGATTGTGTTCCCCATGCTTTGCGTTGTAGGGATCTGGACCGACAAGGAATGAGGGGTACAGAAATGGAAATCGAGATGTTCGCGACCAAAGCAAATAGTGAACAACATGCCACTTCTCACCAACGGGGTTCGAAATCGCGACAGTGGGTCCCTCGCTACCAATTCTTCACTAGTGTACGCGTGCTCAATGCTCATGAGAACCTTCGAGACTCTACTACTTTGCAAGCAGCGAATGAGTTAGATAGAACACAATGCACTGTATTCGAGGAGTCGCGTGACGTTGTCTATCACTGCCATTGATACGCGAGGGCCTCTTAGTCTTTGATGTTATGACATTGCCGAGAATATCTCGGTCTTGAACGCAGTCCTCCTCGAAATCGTGCAAATTCTAGCCCACATCAGCACTCGAAAGAAGAATCGCGTAAGACGAGGCGACGGACGATCAGCGTCACAGTGACAGTACATAAGCACTACTAAACGGGTTGGAGAGGAAGAGAAAAGGGGATAAGAGGGTCCATTCGCGTCGCTGGGAGAAAAGACTCTGACCTAACACAACGTGAAGACTAACTAGAGCAGACTCATTTACCCAAGGTCTTGGAGATGAGCCTGCGGCGCTTAATCATGGGACGCCGAAGGAACTCAACCTCGCTCTCGAACCACTCCTTCTCCTCGACTAACATTCGCTTCCATGTCGCATAGCTGTGGCGACTAGCACCAGGCCGCTGCAGGTAAAAGAGACAAAAGTCAGCATCACGATAGTAGGCTGCACAGTCGAGGGGCATAGCGGACTCACCTGATCTACGAAAGTACGTAATAACGGCTCCCAGCGAACTCCAGTGGGGGCTTCCGCCAGGTATCGAGCGAGCTCCTTTCGATCCTGGCCACCGATGTCGTACTTCTTCGTTGCGTCTCTGGCAGCTCGGGCCAAGTGGAGAACCTCTTCGACGGACACATCGCGCTTTCTTTTAAGGCTGGCCTTAAATTCTTGCTCGTCAAAAGCATCGTTGCTGGCGTCGTCCTTGGCTAGAGTCAAAGGGTTGATAATTGTTAGCATCTAGTCTGAGGATGCGAGCGGGTACGATGGACGATGGCGGTCAACAAACCTTTCTTCTGCCGAGCAATCTCCTTCTTCACATCGCCGAGCTTGACTTTGAAGCCATCAAATGGTGTGGTATCCGACTTGACGCGTTCGAGTGCTTCTTCGAGCTGAGGTCCTTTTTGAACATAAAGAATCTTGGCCGCGCGCCACCCCGACTTTTCGAAGCGGTTGAGAAGTGCAGTAGCAATATCGTAGTCCTTGCCGATGTGCTGTTTGGCGAGCGGGTCGGAGGCATGGGCGCAGCAAAGCAAATACCGTTGACGATTTCGATCCGGCGAAAACGGGTAGATCCTGACGAAGTAGCTATCCAACGGAAAATAGGCCTGCGTCAGCTCTCATGAAGATGCAAAGGAAAAGAAGGAGAATGGTCGAGTAGGAGGAGGAAGCGTAGCGACGAGCGGATGAGGCGAGGGCAAGAAGGACAAGGAGGAAAAAAACGCCTACTGAAGTTTTGCTGGGATCTTCAGGGCCAGTTGGAACACAAAATCCTGTGGCGTTGCCCATGTCGATCCTTGTTTGCAAGATGTTGCGAGTAGAAGACGGTCTGAGCTGACGGTCCGACTGTTGCGGCCGGCTGCGACGTTGGCGGTGACGGAAGCTTTGCGAGAGGCGGCGGACATGACGACGCAAGAGGTAGAGGCGAACGGCGAGTGACACGGTGCGTTGTTTTTGCAAGAGAGAAAGTACGTTTGAGAAGAGCTGTGCTTTGTGAGAGACGGGGTGAGGTTCTCCTTCAGCTCTTGATCTCCTCTCCTTATATACCTTTTTTGATCCTCCTTGGACTCCACTTCGTCTTCTTTCTTCACCCCTTGCCCTATTTGCTTCGATGAGGAAAGCAAGAATGGGGCGATGCTGCGCGGAAAGACAAGTGCTGTGACGAGTCGCCCCGTTTGAAAGACCTAGCCCTCAAAATCGAGCGTTCAGCCAATGAACAGCTTCCTTCGATGACGCAGTTAAGCCGCAAAGAATGTTTAGAGGTGTAGAAAAGGGTCCAAGAAGCCAGGAACGGAAGAAGAGACGTCCGAAGTCCGTTGGCGCTCTAAGAGTCAGGAAAGCAAACATGGCGTCGGGTTTCCGGTCCCGAGACCAGATGCGATCTCCCTTTGGGGCGGGCTCTCAGGACCGGCCTTAGGCACCTGTAATCCGGCTGAGAAACTGCGGGAGGTCGTGACCGCGTAGTTGTGGTGAATCCGTCTATCGAGAGACACTTTGGTGACCACTCCCTACGCCTAACGATCAGGATAACTACGAAATTGACGCCCCGGATGCGGATGCGGTGGAATTCCCTTGAGGCAAGCGCTCGAGCGGCAGCCGGAGGCAGACGCAATTCGACAACGCTGACACTAAGCAACTCCTTCGGGGCTCAAGCCACTTTCCCCCTCAGAATAAGCCTTGCCCTCCACCTGACCCACGTCGTACTGTATGATTTCTGGATACGGGGTACGGCGCGTCCGAGTGGATTGCAAACGATTTAGAAGGACGCGACACCGCATAACTTGATGAGAACAATGGCGAGGTTGCGTCGTGGAGGGCGGCAAGCGTTTCGACCATTCAAGCCACACTTGAACGTCTCCGTATCACTTGTTCGGACTCGGGTAGAAAGTCTTGGTCGTTGAGCCTGAATGGTTGAGCGAGTTAGCGACGTATGCCAACGTGTACATGGGGGCCTGGTCGTGAACATGAAGGTCGCACCTTGTGCAGCTCTTCATTGGCAGCTTCATCACGCTTCACCTCTTTACAGTGTAGTCCGTGTCCATGATCTCGATGGCTGTTTCCTTCGCAGTTTCAGCCGCGCTTGCTCCCCAGCGCTTCGACTGTGCGTGACCGCCAGTCAGAATGTGTCTCCAAGAGACGAGTCCGATGTCACCGTGGCTCGGCATCTTCGGCCGAGGGTCCTTCAGCTCAACGAGCTGACCGACGCGGGTTGCGCCGCATTGTTAGGAAGACCGAGTTGGTAGTCAAAGTGATCTCAATTCGTACGTCGGGAGTTCCGTTCATGTTCAAATGCACATTGCAGAGCGGTGATTATCTGTTAAGACTGGTGGGCAGAGTTGACTTCCTGGTCGCCTTGCTTCCACGGGCCTTTTGGGTTTGTCCATTGAGCCGTTCTTGAGCGGAGATTGCCATGGTAGACTCTTGCAATGCTGAGCCCTGCCTGAGCCGCAAGTCGGGTGACCACGTGAGAGCTGAACGATGGGTTGTAAATCCGCCCGGTGCCAACTACGGAAATATGAGCATCGGAAATAACCAACAAAACGTCATGAGACTCACGAGAACATAGTCTTGCCCAACGCAAACTCCGTGCTCGGCCTTAATCCGGGAAACGAGAAGATTAGCACAAACGGACGCGGGCGAGGAGCTTGATTCACGTTACGGCCAGATTGAAATGACTGTGGGTGCCGGTCCATTCATAGTAGATGCGCCGAGGTTGGCAGTCTTTCAAGCGAAGGAGCGAGGTTCGTCAAAATTGAAGTTGGACTGTGTCGAAGCTGTGTCCGTGGCTCGGTATCTGGAACCGGGAGGCTAAAATCCATCGCGGAGGAAGAAGCACACTGAAAGGTTCCGTTGTTCCTGAGTTGGCGTTGCGTTCCTAGTGCGAGGCCGCGTCAGCTCGATGGATTCAGAACTCTGTGTTGACCCGGCAAGCGGCGTCGCCGGTGACTCCAAGGAAACGGCAGCGTTGGAGTATATAGGGAAGAGATTCATGCGTATCTCTTACCTCATCAGTCTGTCACCTGTGATTTCATGGGAACGGCAGAGCGCTGGAGTATATAGGGGAGAGCTCTAACACTTACCTTCCACTTCATCAGCCCTCCAGCGACTCTTCCTCCATCTTCCACTTCGCCTCTTACGTCCAATCTCTACTGTCCGCTCCCAATATCCTTTTGATAGAAGTTCAGGCGAGTACCCCCTACTGTTCTCATCGCCCGCGTTGAATGTATTTTGACCTCCATCCCGTCCACCACTCCTCCTGCGTCGTGGTCCTCGTCCAGGACCAGATCACACAGGGTCTTTCAGCGTGTCTCTTGTCACCTTTCCTGGCGACGGCGGTTTGTCTTGAGCCTAGGGTACGTGTTGGATCCCTGACCGTTAACGGTCGCTGTTCACTGACGTCCTCGTTTCGGCGTCGCAAGTCATGCTCGGGTCAAACTGGGGTCCCACCGATGACTGTCTCAAGGCCTCTCGGCAAGCGACTGACAACGCTTGTCTCAGGATTTCCAGGTGTATGCCCTCGTCCGCGATCGTGGTAGGGTGGAACATGTAAGCACTTGGAACCTTGTTCTCCCGGGGACGACGAGGAGTCATGATGTCGACACCTCACGGTTAAGGGACTGCGTGCGCGGGTCCCATACGTCGCTCACGAGGTGGTCACTCCGGTGGCACACCAAAAAACCCGACGCCACCCGACCATCGCAAGATTGGTCGGTCATGTTTTAGCGTAGTCATTCGATCGTCTCCCCTCGTGCTCTTTAGAGGCCACCGGACTTGTCAGACGTTACTGCCAGTGGTTGATCGGCTCTGTTTTTCAGCCGAACTCTCAGGGATTACGCTCTTCTCTTTTTCTTTCTTCTCGTTCGGCGCCTTTCTCTCGAGCTGGCCAGGAGGGTTCAGTGCCCTTGGTCACTTGCATCGGCTTCGTTCTAGTTGCTGCATACTCTTGAGATCTGGTCCGATTATTTTGGGACTCTACTGACGCGGGCCTCCACGAGGCGAGTCCTGGGCAACGGCCTTCTTCGTCGATGTCACCAGTCGACAGGCAGGACGGCGAACCGCAATTGCTCTTTCTGATGTTGCCTCATATTCACCATACGTCGTAGGCTTGATACTCAATGCATATTCTTCATTCATGTTCCTTATTAGTATGCTCGTGAATGTGCTGAGCATCTCGAAACCGTGCTCTATCACTTGGACGATCTTAATCGATACACCTTCCCCACGTCGACACACGAATCCCGCCTTGAACCAAGATGGCTTCATTCAACAGAAATTTAGACGTGGTTCGACTGTGAGTTGTTGCTCCAAGCCTTCTCCTGGCGTTGAAACTCAGTCCATCCTGAATTACGCTATCTTCGTACAAAGCCGCTCTCTCCGCGCCATGGCCTATGCATGTGCCCGAATAGTAAACAGCGAAGCTTACTTCACCCTTGCTATTACACCTTCTCAAGGATGACCGCAATACCTTGACCGCCACCTGTGTTCACGGATCGACAGGTTAGCTCACTGGCGGGACTCTTCGGAAGATTCAAGCAACGCACCAATGCACGCTGTTCCTAAAGCGTACTTGAGATCCAGACGGTGAAGATTGTGCGTCAGATTGGCGACGATTCTTGCACCGGATGCACCGAGAGGGTGAGCCAGAGCGATTGCTCCACCTACGTCGATGAACCGAACTCGTTGATAGACATTTAGAGCCAAAGGACATTCACCTTACCGAATATGTTCGCCTTGTCACTGGAGAATCCGAGCTCCTTTTGAACGGCAAGCCATTGAGCAGCGAAAGCCTAGTCGTAAGGGAACATGTAAGGAACTCGTTGGAAGGCAAGCGCCAGCTCGTACGCGTACCTCGTTCAACTCAATGATGTCAATGTCTTCCAACTTCATGCTTGCCCTCTTCAAAGCCTGCCTCACAGCTTCCACAGGACCGATACCCATGATGCTCGGCTCCACTGCACTGATGCCCCAGCTAACTATCCTCGCCAACGGCTTGACGCCGTACCTCTTCAACGCCTCTTCGCTCATCACGACATTCGCAGCAGCTCCGTCACCCATACCACTCGCAGTTCCAGCCGTCACGGTTCCTCCCTTCTTGAACACCGGAGGCAGCTTCGCTAATCCTTCGAGCGTAGTTTCCGGTCGAGGATGTTCATCCACGCTGAAGGTTTCGACGCCCTTGCGGGTAGGGATGTTAACCGGTGCGATTTCAGCAGTAAAAGCGCCTGCAGCATGAGCCTCTGCCCAGCGTTTCTGCGATTGAAGCCCGAATGCGTCGCATTGTTCACGGGTGATGCCATACTTGTCCGCAAGGTTCTCGCCAGTGACTAACGGTTGTCGTGGTCAGCTTGAAAGTCTCGATGGGTGAGAGGGGATGTGAGACGCACTAGCCATCGGTGTTGGCTGCCACTGTCCCGGCGTTCCCGTAACTTGATCCGTTAAAGCTGCAGCCAGCGTGTCGACGAGTTTCTGGTCTTGCCCGTACCGTGTACCCCATCGAGTGCCGTGGAGAGTATACGGAGACATGCTCATATTTTCGCTACCACCTAGAATCCCGCCGTCAGTGCC
>WSUD01000723.1:0-11923 GCA_019633495.1 Tulasnella sp. 427 | reverse complement strand
TCAAGATCTCGGGAGCTGTTCCTTCCACCCACTCTCCTTGAACACGATCTATAAGCTTTGATACCACTTTCTCTGCTCGCAGGTTTGGTTGACCTGCGCTCGTAATGAGGTGAGTAAGAGTGATTGCGGAGTCGACTAGGCCTCAGCAAGTTGGACGCGTTGTCGCTTCGACACCCCCCGCTCTCTCCTGCACGTCAGAGAGAGATGCAATAAGCTGTGCAATGCCAGTAACCGGACCCGCTCCACATATATCAAATGCCCATAAGCCGCGAGTTTCTATTAGCATCATTAGTAGCTGGTAGTGGGTGGTCTGGGGTAATCATTTGGAAACGAAGGCTGCCGTGCTGCCTCGGCACCGCCTCAACACCCTGCCAAGCCTGGGGAAGTCCCCCAGCATCTCCGAGCGAATGAAATCCTTGAAAGTCGACCAATGGTCACCTACTAGGTCGAACAACAGAACATTGTATCTTTGACTCGGCGTTGATAGCGTCCAAGGTATTACGGTAGCTTCATCACGACGTGCCCAAGGCGTAGGGACCGGGAAGACAGAAAGACAATGCAACTCGAGTCAAGATCCTGAATACAGAAACAGTCCATTCCGAGGTGTATCCGCAAAAAATAAATCGCGGCATGGTTTTAGACCCACTCCGCATGTATAAAAGCACGGCTGAAGGCTTGCGAGACGGCTGCTGAGTTAACCCACTCGTCGACTTCACCAAAATGAGCTCCGTTCATTAGCATCAGTGGGAAGATCTCAGCGTCGAGCAATACGTCCAAGAGGAGCTGGACTTCTTCACGAAACTGGCAACCGAAATGACGCAGAAATATCCCTTCTGGAAGGATACCTACAAGCCAGCCGATGTTCGAAGATTCTTCGGAGTAGTCTTTGGTACTCTCGAGGAAGTAAGGGAGAGGCTCTTTCCAGGCCCTCAAGAGCCGGAGGTGGACGAAGACCTCGATGACAGTGATGGTGATTATCACCCCATCGCTCCTCTTGATCCGTTGGACACTCTTTATGAGCCTGAGGTCCCCTGGACACCAACGTCTCTCTACCGCTGGTAAGAGCTCGTGCTCTGAGATACTACGAAGAGAGGAGACTCATATCACTATTTTTGATCAGGGCCTACTTGTCGTTGAAGTATACCTATCCTGAGCTGGTCGATGCGGAGCAGCGCGATGAAATACTGCTTCGGTAAGTGCATGTCGGATTATACCCAGATCGATACCACCATTGACCTTACCACCATACCAGTATGCAAAGATCGGAGTACTACGACGCCATATTCTTTGACTCGGACCCCAGGCCAGCAAGTCAACCGGACGAGGAGGATCCCTCAATGGGGTTCGATACCACTACGGTTTCTGAAGCGACAGAAAGGAAGCAGCCTTTCATCTACCGATTGGCTCCAAAGCTCCTCTGCGACATCTTAACTCGTGCTCACGATGGGCTTCTCTACTTCCCCGTGATCGTCACTCACGTCGACAATCGCTTCCGGGCCCTCGCTGAATCCTTCCCGGCACTCTGGACGACCATCGACTCCAACCTTCCAGTCCCGTTCATCAAAAAATACCTCGAAAACTCCAGAACATCCCCTTTAACCGTTCGAATGAACATATCTCACTTCACCCGTGGCAAGCAGTCGATCGAGGAGTTGAGAGCAATCACGATCTGCTCATCGAGCACCGACCGCGAATCGCATCACTGAGTATGCTGGGCGTCAACAGTCCGGTGATGGACGATATCGTGTCTAGGATGCTTGACAAAGCAGAAGACAGCTATCCTCAGCTGCGGAAACTCGACACAGGTAGCCCGCACTATCTTAGTTGTTCAGGCTCCAGAGACAGGGCGACTCCGTTGAGGTACCCGGTGGTGCCGCCGTCGCACGTCCAAGACTTGTGCCTCCGCGGGTCTCGTTCAGAGGACTGGACACAAGGTTTCGCTTCACCGATATCCGGCTTGAAGCGCCTCCATTTCCTATATCATGACACCCTCACCCGCCCGAAGCTCCTGGACGTTCTGGTCAACCTGCCGAGCCTTGAAACTCTGATTATTGAAGACTGTAGTACACATTGGACTCCAGGCCCAGTAGTCTACGGTCCCAACAATCCCATCCCCAATCACGACTTGATCCCCGCACCCCGCTTCACTCATCCAAACCTCATGACTTTCGAGTGTCTCAGACTCGATGAACTCAGCACAAAACAGCTTCTGGAGTCGTTAATCACACCCAATCTCACCTGCCTCAAGGTGTGGTGGT
This sequence comes from Tulasnella sp. 427, assembly GCA_019633495.1. Taxonomy (NCBI): domain Eukaryota; kingdom Fungi; phylum Basidiomycota; class Agaricomycetes; order Cantharellales; family Tulasnellaceae; genus Tulasnella; species Tulasnella sp. 427. The sequence goes on along the minus strand of WSUD01000723.1, from coordinate 9,665 downwards.
TCAGCGGTTGGAAAGGGCAGATCAACCAAGGGGAACCCTTGGTGACAATGCTCCGAGGATGCCCTCAGCTGCAGACATTGGGTCTCTGCTGCTTTGAAACAGAGGATTCGTGGTGGAAGGAGGTGTTCAATACGGCAACGTGTGTCAAGCACCTTCGCTTGCGGAACAACGAGTTCTTGGAAGAGGATCTCGAGTCCCTTTGCGAATCAGGGCTCGTGATGCCGTACCTAGAGCGCCTGGCTTTGGAGAACGTCTTTGGCATCAAGACAGACGTAGTGAGGCGGATCGTAGTGGATCGGCCGGACCTTCAGTATGTGGAGCTGCGCGGATGGGACGCGACAAGGGTCGCCAAGGAGGATGTAGAATTCCTCCGCAGTTCCGTTCGGGACTTCGTTCTGGAAACCTTCGGAGGTACCGAGCAAGCAATCTCAAATGAGGATGAGAGCGACTGGAGTAGCTCGGGAACGCCCTCGGAAGGCTCCTGGCTCTCGGGAGATCAATATGTGGTCGATTTGGCTTTGAGTGGCATACGGACTTTTGATATAATCGGGTTTTAGGCAGTCCTAGCTCTAGTTCGACTGAATATACGCTGCTCTCACTGGTCTAGACTGCACCTAGGACATCTGCGTCACATCGGTCACGAGATTCGCTAGAAACGTTTCAATGACATTACCGCATCGAGATACGGTCGTCGCGTATTGCATGTCACCCATTTTATGATTGCGCTACTGATCCCGTTCACTGAGCACAGCAGCAAAGGCTTAGTAGATTGCGTCCCCACTTGAATTCTCGCACTCCTCTACCACAGTCCACAGGTTTCCGGTCGCAGACGTCGACTGGTGACGCCTTCTACTCGACCATTGCACAGCCTTCAGTGGACAAACCCGATAAACCCCGTCTTCAATTAACCCTAAAAGTAGCGGAAAATCAAGTGCTGTCCGGCACCAACAATGAACTCCAATCATCAACCTCAATGGGAAGAGCTCAGCGTCGAACAATACGTTCGGGAAGAGCTAGAATTCTGCAGGAGACTGGCAGTCGAAATGGCTCAGAAACATCCTTCCTGGAGAGATAACCACAGAGAGCCCTATGTTCGATGTTTCTGTGCCGTCGTTTTGGTGCTATCAAAGATGTAGAAGAGAGACTCATTACGACCACCGAGGAGACGGTAGATGAATATAGCCCCACCATCCAAGATCCCTTAGACTCTCCTTATCAGGTACCTTGGACACCGACGTCTCTCTACCGCTGGTAACACCTCATGTTTCGAGATGTATCGAACAATGGGACTCATATTCCTCGGGTCTTGTCCAGGATCTACTTGACGTTGAAGTTCAACTGTCCTCACCTGGCCAATGAGGAGCAGCGGAATCAAATACTGCTTCGGTAGGTGGACGTTGAATGATCCCTGGATCGAACTTTCTAATGACTTGACGGTGGTTTCAGGATGCAAAGATCTGTGCACTACGACACCAAGTTCTTTGACTCCGAACCTGAACCTTCCAGTCCGGGGGACGGGGAAGATGCGGAAATGACTTTGAATACCCCTCCCCTGGAAGAGACAAACCCAGCATTACCTTTCATTCATCGATTCCCTTCAGAGCTCCTCTGCGACATCTTTACTCGTGCTCACGATGGGCTCCTCTACTTCCCCGTGATCATCACTCACGTCGACACTCGCTTCCGGGCTATCGCTCAGTCCTTCCCAGCGCTCTGGACAACTATCGACACCAACCTTCCAATCCCGTTCATTACAATGTACCTCCAGAACTCCAAGTCCTCACTGCTGGACGTTCAAATGAACATTACTCACTCTGCTCGTCGAAGCCAGTCGATCGCTCAGCTGAGAACGATAACGGATCTCCTCGCCGAGCACCGACCACGGATCGCATCACTGATTATGACGGGCGACGACCACCTCGTGCTGAACGAAGTAGTCCAGAGGATGCTTTCCGGAGCAGAAGCGGAATATCCTCAATTGAGGAAACTCGACACGGGTTCAAGCTCGCAGTATCCTACAAGCGCTCTCAGTGACAGGCAGCGGGCGAATCCACTAAAGTACCCCGTGGTACTACCTCCGCACGTCCAAGACTTATGCCTTCGGGGATACCGCTCAAGTGATTGGGATGCAGGGTTTGCCATGCCAGTCTCTGGGTTGAAGCGCCTTCATTTCTTTAGCCATTACACCCTCACACGTCCGGAGTTCATGGGTGTTTTGGCCAATCTGCCGAGCCTAGAAGCATTGATCATCGAATCATGCGACACAAATTGGTCTCCATTACCGATAGACCTGGGTCCTGTTCCTCATCCGAACCTCAGGACGCTTGAGTGTCTCATGCTCTCCAGTATAAGCATTGAGTACCTCTTGAGGTCTCTCATTACACCCAAGCTCATCTCCCTCAAGGTGTGGTGGTCCATAGGCTGGGGGGGAGCAATCAATCACACCGAGCCCTTGTTAACAATGCTCCGAGGATGCCGTCAGCTGCAAACCTTGGATCTTTGTAACCTCGAAGCACATGCGTCGTGGTGGAAAGACGTGTTCAGCACAGCGACGTCCGTCAAACACCTTCGCTTGCGGAACAACGAGTTCCTGGCTGAGGAACTCAAGCCCCTCTGGGATCCCACACCCGTGCTGCCGTACTTGAAACATCTAGCCTTGGAGAACGTGTTTGGACTCAAGACGGATGTAGTGAGGCAAATTGTAGCGGCTCGCCCGGGCCTTCAGTCCGTGGAGCTGCGTGGATGGGACGTGACAAGGGTCGCTAAAGAGGATGTCGAATTCCTCCGTAGCTCCGTTCAGGACTTCGCTCTGGAGACATTAGGAGGTCCTGAAGAAGGTGCTTCCAATGAACATGAACCCGACTGGAGCAGCTCGGGAACGCCATCGGAAGGATCCTGGCTTTCAGGAGACCAGAATGTGGTCGATAAGGCCTTGATTATTCGGAGGTCACATCAGGAAATAGCACCTCCGCAGGTTCTAAGCACAGAAATTGATGAACATGCAATTGGACTCTTTGATTGAGTCGCGTCATGTAGCAAAACATACCAGAAAATAGCTGTATAACGTAACCTATAAACAATATCGTCGATATATATGCGTGTAGCAATTCATCGCTTGTTATAGCTTATTAGCTCTACGGCGTTGTGTGAAGCCATGTTTTCCTGAGTTAATATATAGTGATATATCATATCATTCCAAAATATAGTCATATTTTTCATATAATCACTTGTAAATTGTTATAGGAGTCCGGATCCGTAATACTCGATTGCCTTACCAAAAAAGGGGAATAATATTGAACAATGTAAGGGGATACTGAAATGAAAAGGTAGATAGTACAGTGAAGCCTGAGCAAAAAGGATGAAGTCCCATGTTTGAGAATCAAGACCATAGATATCCAATTCCACGGAGTAGATATCTGAGACCGGAAAGTAGCTGTCCGAGACCAAAGAACCCAATCCAGGCATTTCCCTGCATTATTTGACTCCGGGGTTAAACCGAGACTCTAGGTCTGGGGATGGTGAACCTAATTTTGGACAATCTCATGTTCTAGCATAACAAGAGTATGTACTTGCCGCGCCTCTTTGTATGGCGGTCGCCTGCATTACACCCGTTCGATCTTTGCGTTTAAGGCACGCGTTATGAATTCGCAAAGAAAGGTTTCAATAAGAGTTCCACAACGAGATACAAGTTTATCTCTTTTTCCCTCCCTTGCCGCCCGCTTTCCGATTACCATGCCGACCCCGTTCGTTGACCACCGCAGGTAGAACGACCTTCTTGTCACGATTGCGGTTCTTGACATTCGCAGTTGAGAAGAAGTTGGTCGCTTTTTTCTGTTTCCCCGACGGAGTGAGCTTTGGGACGCAGAAGTCTGATGTACCTCACTTGCCTTGTTGGTTTTCATTCTAGGCTCCTTGGCGGTCTTGGCGTACTTGCCGTCATCATCTTCCCCCTCGTCTTCCTCGTCTTCGTCGGATTCAACAGCTGCGGACGATTTCCACTTAGACATTATGATGGCTAACATAAAACCCGTGCAACCCCACCTTTCTGTTTGCCCTTGCTCTTTTCAGAGACCATGATGCCTACATCTGCCGGTTTGGAGGCCTTCGATGCGCTCTGGCCGATCGCGCTCATGATGTCGTCCCATTTGACTTCAGCTTCCCTTACTCCAATATCGGAGCCTTCGGCCTCCCCCTCTCCGTCCTCACTCCCAGTATCAACCTCTTCGTCTTCTGCAACGACTTCTTCCTCTTCCACGTCCTCAGCACCGAACCGATCGTCCTTGACAAACTTGGGCCGAGTTATTATTCCCCTCATGTCTTGGGTGACACCCAACTGGCGAGGTTCTCGCTTGAATTTCTTCTTCGGCTCGTCTTCGTCCATTTCGCTTCCCGACTCTCCGGAGTCGGCCTCTTCCTCTTCCGCTTCGTCTACACCGGCCCACTCGTCTCCCTCGGCATCTCCAGCGGCCTCCGCACCTATTCGCATCTCCGTGTCTGCCGTATTTGAGCCTGATGCGAAGGTCGCAGCGGCAGACACACTACCACCACCACCCTCCTGCTTCTTCAAATAGTTCTGCGAGTCCGGGGGTCTCACGAAGTAAGGTATCTTTCCCCTTATCCAGTCGTTCAACACCATCTTGGCAACCGTCTCCCGATCCGGTTCACCGCCCTTCAACAGCCTCCCGTACTTCCTCGCCACGGCGTCCAAAAACGCGTCCGAGTTCCACTTGCCCGCGGTCAACGTGTCTCTCGGCGCGTCTTCCTTCTGCGCGGTGAGCTTCAGCGACTCGTCGAGCAAACCCTGCACGCCGTACGTCCGTTCGAGGTAGATCGGCCGGACGCGGTTTAACAGCGCTCCGATGTGTTCGCTGGGTTGGATGAGGTTCTCCACACGCACGACGCCCTTGAGGACTTTGGAGGTTTGAGAGTCGTTGGCGCTGGCGGGTACGATACCGGGGCAGTCGATGAGGTAGATCCGACGGGTGAGGGTAATGTATTGCCAAACCTACGGAGGAACAGCGTGTTAGGACGTGTGCGACTTGATCCATGGGGCACCAAACGCACCTTCGTTTGACCTGGGATGGGTGCAACGCTACACACTTTGCCGTCCTTGAGCACGTTGATGATGCTGCTTTTACCGACGTTTGGGTAGCCGACGAACCCCACGCTGATCTGCTTCCTGTCGGAATGAAGTTGAGCAAATTGGCGGAGGAGTTGGATGAGGGCGCCTTTGCCGAACGAGTGGTTTCGGGAAGCATGGAAGGCCAAGGTCGGGGCGGTCGGCGTGAGGTACGAAATGTATCGTTGCTATATAAAGTGAGGATCAGTTACTGCCAACAAGGATGAAGGAGAGAAACGGGGTATGTTAGGAAGGAAACAGTAAGGAAAAGCTTGTCCGTCCCGGAACTACGAAGCCGCTCGGAAACACTTATAGTGAGAGCGACATCAACTCTACCAGGACAAGTCTCAAATGCCCGGTCCCCTTGAGCCCGCTGACCTCAAAACGAGGCCGACGGAGAGGATGAATGAGCGAGAGACTATGGCACCTCGCAAGAGGGTTGTTCTCCCACCGCCGTAACGACGTGCGTTCAGTGATCGGGAACGCACATCTGACTTGGCAGTGGGTTCGGAAGAAACGGAAACAAAGGGCAAACAGATACGAAAAGAAAACTCACCGTAACCCAACCGGGCACGAGATCCACTTTATTGATCAAATACACGACCTGTTTGTGGCTCTTCTCCTTCTTGACGTAGTCGATCACGCTCTGGCACAGCGTGCCCAGTGGGTCGCGCGCGTCGAGGACGTGGATGATGACGTCGGACGAGTCGACGACTTTGTACAGCTCGCCGTAAATCCGCTTTGACGTGCCTTTGCTGAAGACCGGTTCGGGCATGGCGTTGTACGACCGCGATATGGCGGACATAGCGCCGTGCGCGGTCCAGCCTGCTGGTTTCCGTGGTCCCGGTTCCGGGCCCGCGAGGTACGCTTAAGTTACGAAAAGGTTCGGTCAGAATGAGGTGAACGGTTCGGAGAAAAATGTGTAAACAAAACGCACAAGCGCCGAGATGTCCCCCGTCGTCCGCGACGCTCGTTTCCTGCTGCTTGAGCTCGGCAGCGTATTTCTCGTCTTCCTGCTGCTCGTGCGCGTCGCCAGCCACCTTGCTCGCCAACGATAGCTCCTCGAACGAGCCAATGTCGATCCGCGGTTTCTTACGTTGAGCTCTTGGACCGAACGTGTCGTCGAACGGTTCGGTTTCGACGATGTGTGGGCGCTAGAGGAGACGAAATTGTCAGCGCTTCGTAGGCGCGTTGAACCTCTGTCCCGTACTTTTTGTCCGACGTGCGAGTCGTCCAGCAAGCTCATCGGCAGCTTGTTCCGCCTCAATAGCACTGAATACGGATCCTCCTTCCGCTCTGACATGGCGGTTCGGAAATGTTCAAGCGCATCTTGGGTGATGACCCGCGTATTCCCTAGCACCGACAACTTCAGTCAAAATCCTAACGCGATGGCCCAATGCCTAACAGGAGACTCACCGAACCACCGCCGATCGGGCTGGACTCTCCCGGGCTTCGCAAACTCCTCCCCCTTCTGGAAAGCAGCCGCCTGGATGATCTTGCCTGTGCGGTCACGGATGGGCTTCCCGCCAGTCAACAGTTTTACGCGTGCAGCCTGCTTGGCGTTGCGGTAGAAGCTCTCGCCCTTGACGCGGGCTATACCCCTCGTGAGCTTGTTCGATGGTGATTTGGTGGGTTTCGTCGGTGCCATTGTGGGTGAATTTGACGATGGCGCGACGGACGCGGCTACACTGGGTTGGATTGGTGAAAATTGGGTCAGGAGTGGGTCTCACGGCCTACCCCTATCTTGCTCTTCAAGACCAGCCAGCCAGCTCAATCCGAGTAACGGGCATGTCTCTTTTGCACAACATCTTACCATCCCTGTATAGTATAAAGAGAGCCTGGTATGTGCACGCATAAAGATAAAGTAGCGTATTAAACTACAGAGGCTCTTCCGTACGAGCTCAAGGACAGCGCATTGGCAGCATCCATGGACTGCCTTATCAAAAGTCTTCTCCTGTAAGTCTACGACGCGTCGTTTAATGCAATATAATAGGGTACGATAATTAGGTTCATCTCTCCTTTGCGAAATCATCTGTCTCTGGCCCGGGTGGAGCTTGTGCCTTCGATACAGAGTTTCCAAGCTTTTGAGATTGAAATGGTCGAGTTCTTTTGTTAAACCCGCCTTCTCTCCTAAGCTATGTGAAACGTCCGAGCTGGACGATTTTAGCACTCTCAAAGAAACACACCGTCGAATCTGAGGAGAGGTACTTTAAAGGGCTGTTGTAAGTTTGGAACAAGATCATCGCTAAGGAGTCGATCTCTAGGAAGCGGAAGGAAGACTACCCTCCCTAATCCCCGGGTTATCAACTTGGAAAAAATGTTCTCCTAACCGACTGACCCTGTCATACCATGTACCATGTAAGTCGAGCAAGTGACCAACAGACTGGGAATGGGCTTGCGGATGAAGATGCATGGAAGGCGAAAGAAAACCCATATGGCGAAAGTCCTTCACCGTTGCGCTGGCCAGCACGAACATCACGATAGGTTCTGTCATGAGTTGAAGATTGATATCCATCGTTATTCGAATGTATTTAAATACTGCTCCAAGAAGTGCCAAAGCTTTCCAAATACAGAACATGCAATCCAACAAGAAGTAATACTTGAGTAGGAATGATACACGCACATAAACAACAAACGATGAGACTTGAGGCATCAAGGGACTTATAAAACAACGGAGAGCCGAAACCTGGGGGAACACAACCGATGGGGTAACATTGGGTATCGCTGGCTTGATATCAAATCAAATCGACGGTCGGAGCCGGACGTGGCCCGACTTGGGAGTCGGTAGACCTTGGAAGGTAGGCGAAGAACCGACAGCGCTGCCGTACATCTGCTCGCTCGTTCTGCGACTTCGCTGCAAAACACAGAAGCAGTTTGTATCAGCATGCAACTTTCAAGAAAGCACAAAACACAAAAGAGCACCAACCTTACTCCTCGTACTCCCACTCCGATCCACGTACGCACCATCCTTCCTCCCAAACTCTGCCCCTTCGTCCCCATCGACGACCTGAACCTCGATTGAGCACGCCTGGCCTTGGAACGCCCGCCCACTGCTCTTCATGAACGCCTCGGCCTCTTTGCGCTGCATCCTCCCGCTCCCATCGTCGTCCAAGCCTTGGCGGTACGTCATCTTCGGCGTGTTCGGATTCGACGACTTGGTGCGAGACTTTCGACTCCCGTCGCTCGGGGTAGGGGTAGCCACATCAGGCCGGCCGTACGATCTCGGCGAGTAGTCGATCGGAGGTTGAGGTGGGAGCGGTCGCGTCGGCGCCGCTTTGTTCGAGGGAACCCTCTCAACGACCTTCGACGACTTCTGACTCGCCGAACGTGCGACGTTCTGGCGGGGGTTCGCGATATCCACCACCTGCTCTCCGTCCAAGAGCGCCTGCGGGATCGGTATCCTCGCTTTCGTCCCCGACCGCGTCCTTACCACGGGACTCGTCGGCCCACCGAACGTAGACGCCGTCGCGGGCGTCGCGGGGTTCGACTGCGATCGGTTCCGCCAAACCGTTGGCGTGGTCGGCTCTTCCTCCTCTTCCTCATCGTCGTAATCGTCATTGTTGCTGTTGACCACGATGATTGGTTTCGGCTGGGACCCAGCCCTCTTCCTCGCACCACCCCGCTTCGACCCAGCAGACGACACCGAATTCTTCCTTCCGGGTCTCGGCTTGGGCGTCTTGCTCTTCGGCGGGGCCAGGGGAGCAGGCGCGAACGACGGAGACGGTACGGGCGTCGGGACCGCGTCGGAGTTCAACGACGACAACGGCCTCGGCGCCTCCTTCACCTTCTTCTGCGAGGGCGTCCGCTGAGGATTCGTTGGAGGGAGGGGTGCGGCGGGTTGCTTCTCCGCTTCCATCTGGTCGTCGAAATCCCTCATCGACAAGATGCGCCGGCTCTGATAGGGATTGCTGGGCTTGGGCGCGCTCTGGACCTGCGCTTGTACCGATACGGGGGCAGGCGGCGGAGGCGACTGTGGAGCGGACGCCTTGGATTGGGTGCGTGGCCTCCCCGAGACCTGCTCCTTCCGCGCGTCCGAGAGCTTTCGATCCCTCCGTGCGTCCGACACAGTCCGATCTCTCCGTGCGTCCGACACAGTCTGATCTCTCCTTGCATCCGAAGGAGTCCGGTCCCTAGTCCTGGACGAAGCCGGTATGGGCACCGGCAGAGCCACGAACCCAGGTCTACTCGCCAACCCTTGGGCGGACCTCTTCGCCGCAACCGACCTCGGCAAAACCTCCTCTTCATCGATCTCCGCTAGGTCTTCCTCATCCCACTCCTCATCCTCATCTTCGTCGTCAAAGTCAATTTCGTCGAGCTCCTCAGGCTCCGGTTCGGGCTCCTCGATCGTCTGCGGGACGTTGACCCTGCTCCGACTCCTCGCTCCAAACGCGCCTGGCATGTGCACCTGCGTCCCGTGGCGGTTGTACGGCGGCGGTGGCGGTGGGACGGGCTGTTGACCGAGGCTGGAGGTCCTGCTTCTCGGCGTCGTAGCCGGTACGTGCACCGTGCTGTTGTTCCGACTCGCTCCAGGTATCGAAGGTACGTT
>WSUD01000722.1:0-11938 GCA_019633495.1 Tulasnella sp. 427 | reverse complement strand
ATGCGATCTCCACCAGGAAGTGGTCCCCGCCGTTCTTCACACACGTATCTAGTAGCTGATGGTCGGGTTCCAAGGGAGTACGTGGCGTTAGCAGAGTAGGCGTAGAGCGAGTGCTATGAAGCGCGCTCACCGAAAGTGTCAGGAGCTGGACGTTGGGGTTCTGGTGGTTGAGCCGCTTCTTAATAGCTTGCATCGCAATCTTCGGTTGGACAGTCTTGCTGCGAATCTGGTCACATATTTCGAGGTTTAGTGCGATATCCTCGTCTCCAGCAACCCTCAGGTCAGACGTCGCTTTCTCTGGAGAACGCGGAGGGGGTCGTCAGCGAAAGAGGAGTCGAGATTGCAATCCGTCAGGGGACAAGTTGGGGACGCACCGAGCATCTCGTCGAAGGGGGAAGGTCCCCATAACCAGCTGGACATCGTGCAAGGCTTGTAGGTAGGGCGGGGAGGAGAGAGAGGTGGTTGTGAGGTGAGAAAGGGCGAGTGCAATGGTTAGCCTGCGGTCGTCGCTGCGATTGAAGGTTAGCCGTGCTGACTGTTTGTTCCAGGTAAGCGAACATGAGTGACGCAGCGGAACGCTGACGTTCTACGCCTCCAAAAACCTGCTCGTTCTCTCTCGAATATGATCGGTCCTTCTATCCCAGAACACCTTCTCAAGGGCAAAGCGCAGGCAGGATCCGACGACGACGACGACGAGAGCAGCGACGACGATTATGGTCCAGCTTTACCGCCAGCCTTACAGCAAAAGCCGGCCCAACCGGTGGTGCAACCAGAGAAACGTGTTCTTGGCCCATCTTTCCCGACCGGACCACCGCCCGCGGATGATAGCGACGACGACGACGACGATGTAGGGCCAATGCCTTTACCTGAGGGTGTCGCTGCCCCAGAGTCCAGCGGGATCCAGGACTTTTTGGAGCAGGAAGAACGGCGCCGGAAAGCCATCGAGGTGAGAGCAAGTCGGGTTTCCACCCAAGGGAAAATAATATCTCTTGCTGAGCAAAACCGTCTTGCTACAAGGAAGATGGCAAACCCAAAGCTATGAAGCGAGAAGATTGGATGTTAGCACCTCCCGAAGATTCGGGCGTCCTCGGTAGTACGTCTTCCTGACCTCTACTCGCAATCGCACCGCTAACATGACGTACCGATGATCCTGCTTCCCTCACTTAGATCTTGATCCTACAAAACTGAAAGCCCGACAGTTCCAGCGCAGCTCGGAACAAAAAGTCACGGACCGGACGCTCTGGACTGAAACCCCCGCGGAGCGGCAGCAGAGGTTGGCCGACGAAGTTTCGGGGAAACGAAAGCGAGCCGAGGTGGCCGCAGGAGGGTCAGTGGGTGCCGAACCCAGTGAAGACGACAGGAAGCGGAGAAAACGCGACACTGAGATTCGTGAACAGATCGCGGAGCACAACGTGAGTTCGAAACTTGAATGTCGCCACTGAGTACTCGCCTCGCTGAACGACTTCAAATCATCCTACCTGCAGAAATCGAGGCGCGGAGAGTCGCTAGTGGACATGCACTCCAAGTCTCAAAGCAAGAAGGCGGCCGAAAAGGATGAGCAGCCTGCAGCGATCTGGGACCGCGACCGCGACATGGGGCTCAAAGGCAAACTCATGGACGAGAGGTCCCGAGCCAAGCTCATTCAAGATGCGAAAGGCTTGGGGAGTAGATTTGGGCCTAGTAAAGGTGGAAGCTATCTTTAAACAAGGGTTCCTCGCTTGGGATGCAGCTGCTGCACAGTGCACTCCCTCGATGCGGTAAATAAAAAGTGTGAAGCTACGGCATACCCGATAATGTCCCAAAGTCATTCGAATCTGAGACGTAGAACTCAATGAGGGGAAAAGTCGTTGAGTGTTACCTGAAGCAGCGCCTTGGATGGGACAAAGATGGGTACGAGGACGTTTACGACGAAACCACCTCTCATTTCTTTGAATCATATCACCATATAGCCGCAGAACATGAGGTTAATTCAATAAAATACTAGACCTTACAAACGTGCCCATTCGCAAGCGCAACACCCGTCTAAACATCCTCTTACGTCTCCGAAGAAACATCTGATGTAAGCATGTTCACGTTGCCCAGAGATCGTCTACTGAACTCCTCCACTCTCCAATCGCGCAGACAGGGTCGACGCGCGTGACCTGTGTGCCGGGATGTGGAGGTTCCGCGTCATTACGTCCGCCGACGAACTTTCCACGCCTCCGACATCTCGGCCACTCTCCGAGTTCTCTTCACCCACATAAAAGTCGTCAACGAGGATAACAGCAAAGATCTCATCAACCCAATCGTCACCCTCTTAAGTCAACTCGCGTCAACATTCAAACCGTTCCGCCAACAACTAGGACTTCAACGCACCATGCCCTCGCTTTCGGAAGTCAAGTCCTCAAACGCAGCGTACGCATCGACGTACCGCCCGACAGCCCTTTTCGTGGGTGGTACGTCCGGCTGTGGTCAAGGAACCGCAGAGGCGTTTGCAAAGGCGACTCAAGGTGAGAGACGAGGTGTATGTCTCGTCCTGGTTATGGCAACTGAACACCACATCTCTCCCTTGCGCAGGTCGCGCACACATCCTCATCTGCGGCCGCAACAAAGAAGCAGCCGAACGAATCATCTCCACTTTCCCTCAACACCCCGAATCCAAATACGAGTTCGTCGAATGCGACGCCACTCTGATGAAGAACGTCGTCAAAGCCGCCGAGGAAGTCAAGCACAAGATCGGGGAGACCACCAAGTTGAACTATCTGGTCATGAGTCAAGGGATCATGACCTGGAACGGCTTCGACCCCACGAGCGAAGGGATCGATAAGAAGTTGGCGTTGCATTTTTATGGGAGGTGGAAGGTACGCCGTGGTTTTTCTGGGAAAGCCGGAGAGGATCTCACCACGACGTCTATAGTTTGTAGATGAGTTGCTTCCACTTTTGGAGAAAGCGTCCACGGATGGGGAAGAGGCTCGCGTCATGAGCATCCTTGCACCAGGGACTGCTGGGGCATTAGACACGGCTGACCTGGGATTGAAGAAGAACTACTCAGTCCTCAGAGCAGCGAGACAAGCGCCGGGATGCAACGATATCTTCGTTTCAGTGAGCTCCGTTCCATCCCCTCCGTTCCGATGCAAGCCGTTAACCAACCCCGCTCCCTTCTGCAGGAATACTCGTCGGTTCACCCCACGGTCTCTTTCATCCACATCATGCCAGGCTACGTGGACACCCCGCTCATCAAAGACATGCCATGGTACATCAGGTCCCTCCGACCGCTTGGTGCTCTCTTTGCGCGCTCGATCACCGATTGCGGAGAGTACATGACCGGCGCTCTCCTCAACCCCAACTACAAGACCGGAGGATTCTGGTTAGATCAGAACGGAGACGCCGTTTCGAGGAGGAGGCTGTGGATCGACGACAAGGACGCGTCTAAGAAGCTGTTGGAGCACTTCAAGAAGGAGGTTTCGGTTTAGAAGGAGGTTTCGCTTTGATAGTGGAGAGCGCATGGGAATTCATTCTGAAGAACAGGCTGATTGAATGGATTTATTTATTGGGATCTTCATACGAGGGAAGGCTGCTGAGCTTGCACAGCGGATCAGCCCAAACGGTAAGTGGCCATTATTGCGCTCGACAGTTTCAAGAGCTGTAATGATGGGCCCAAGTACATTGTGTAACCTAAAGCTAGGCAACATGAACTAGCGGTCTTTTGCTTCTTCCTCCTTCTGCACGTGATACTAAGCAGGTACCTCACATCGGCGAAGTGGCCAGACTGCGTGCACATCGAAGTCGACGAACCCTTATGCCATCCAGTTTGTTTGTGTTCATTCTCCTTTTTGAGAAGCTCCCGTTCAATCCCTTAGCTTTGTCAATACTGGACTTCTTGGCACGTCGAGCAGGCGATCGGCAAAAGGGGGCGGATCGTGCGAAGTCGGCCCGATACCTCAGCTAACCGTTCCGGCTTCCCCCAAGCGATTACATACCCTTCTATATAACCAAATGGCGAAGGACCAGAATCTTGTCACTAGCTGACTTAAACCCCGCTACTGTCGGCCAGTTTCATTGCATGCCCAGGTTTACTACCGTGAAAGCCTTGAACGAGTCTTTCAACCCCCCACATCGACCGACCGCACTCTTCGTAGGGGGAACATCGGGATGCGGAAGAGGGACTGCAGACGCTTTTGCACGAGCGGCAAAAGGTGTGCCACAAGTCCCTTTTACCGACGGACCATATCTCAATGCATTCATGACCGGCCAGGTCGCGCCCATATCCTTATATGCGGTCGAAACCGCTCGGCCGCTGAACAGATCATCGAGAGCTTTCCAAATCATCCAGAGTCTAAATATGAACTCGTTGCCTGTGAGGATGCGGCGGTGATGAAAAACGTTGTTCAAGTAGCCGTAGACGTCAAGCAACGGATTCAAGCGAATCAGCCGGACACCTCGAAGCCAAAGTTGAATTACTTGGTGTTGAGCCAAGGAATCTTGACTTTAAACGGATTTGATCCGACAAGTGAAGGGATTGATAGGAAGCTGGCTTTGCATTTCTACAGGAGATGGAAAGTTTGTCTGGGCGCTTTACCCAAGTTCGAGCTTGTTTGACAATCCTTCGAGACAGTTTGTCGATCAACTTCTTCCGCTACTCGAGAATGCAGCAGACGCGGGAGAAGAAGCTCGTGTATTGACTGTTCTTGGTGCTGGAGCAGGAGGCCCACTGGATATATCGGACCTGGGACTGAAGAGGAACTATTCAGTCGTCGCTGGGGCGAAACAAGGCTGTACATACAACGATACTTTTGTCGCGGTGAGTTCCCTATCGTCTCGGCATCAAAGCACTGCCGAAAAGTGGAATAATTTTGATGTATTGATTTGTATTTGGCTGTAGGAATACTCCAACCAGTATCCAAATATCTCGTTCATCCATCTGGCCCCAGGTTGGATCAACACGCGCATCACGAGAGGTCTACCATGGTATCTTAGGACACTGGCTCCAGTGTTTGCGGCTATTGGGGCTCGCTTGGCCGCGACATGCGGGCAGAATCTCACTGGAGTCCTATTGAACCCGGAGTATAGGATCGGAGGTTTCTGGTTGGGTCCGGACGGAGATCCCGTGGACGAAGCTCGGTTGCACGTGAAGGACGACGCAGCGAGGAGGAAACTGTTGGAGCACTGCAAGAACGAAGTGTACGTTGAAGGAGATGGCTCCTGAGCTCGTTCAGAGATACCCGCCAAGGACAATCGTTCCCTCTTTGAATCGCTACGTACGAAGTCGATGAATTTATGGGATCGTTGACTACAACAAGTTAGAGTACACTCGTTCAAGCTATAGAGCTCAAAGAAGGGAGAGCTTTTTCTCCAATCCTTCTTGTCTGGGGGTAAAGTCGCACTTGAAAGGTGCCGGGACACTGCAAGTGGCGAAATCAGCATGCCTCTCAAAACCGCGACAAAACCGCGAGCCGACATACTTCGAAGTCCCAAAGTTAAACCTCTTGGCATCGTCGTGAAGCACCTCGGTGTCGAGATCAATGCCCTTGAGCTTGAACGCCCATAGCGTCGAAGTGGCGTTGATCCAAAGGGCCTGGAACGCGAGCTGGTCACCCGGACACACGCGCCGCCCAAATCCAAACACAAATTTACGAGGGTCGAGCTCCGGATCCGGCTTTAGGAACCTCTCGGGATTGAAAGTGGAAGGGTCCGCATAGTATTGCGTATTCCTGGAGATCCCCCTATTTCCGCAAGTTTAATAACCGAAACGGACGGCTTTCTGAATAGACCCCGAACAAACCATGCGTTTCCTATGACGATCGTCCCTTTGGGGATAAAATGTTGATCCCAGGTGTCATCCTTGATTGAGGAATGTGGCAGAGCTGCAGAACTGACGTCAACTCCTGGTCTGTGAAACCTCCTGAAAGGTAGCTCACCCATAGGAACAGCAGGATTCCATCTCAACGTCTCCAGCAGGACTGCATGAAGGTAAGGCATGTCCGATTGATCATCGAAAGAGGGTAAACGCGCTGCACCGACGACAGTGTCAATCTCGTCTTGAAGCTTTTCTTGAACCTTAGGCCATAATACCATCGCAAGGAACAAAGCGTGCAAGGACACCTGAGTCTGAAAAACACGCGAGTGTCAGTCATCCCGAGCATGAAGGAATGAAAGGAAGAGTTGTACCGTTTCCATACCCGCTAGATTGCCAAAACGTCAGAGCCGCGGCAACTAGTTAGGTGCAATCAAACCCACCGGTGAAAAACGAGAATCCGCTATTGCTGATGGCCTGCTCATCTTCATCAAGCTCTTCATTTTCTTTAGAGCCTCCCCGGTTCTTGTACAAGTCGCGGAGATTGTTTGCCATGAAGGATGACTTCGATCCTGCATCTGGCGATGCCTGCAGCGATGACGGTGAGCATCGAAAATCTTTATTAGTAAATAGGTCATTCCCACCAGATCTGTCTTCACAGCATCAAAAGTACTCTGTTTGATCTCGTCGACTTGAGCTCTCCACAGAGCTCCATCGCGTTTAAACCCCATTCCAGGCAGCCATTCGGGAAAATACCGCACTAGATATCGCCAAGGGCATGCTGCTTAGGTAATTTGTGGTACGCACACAGGGAATACTCACAAAATGGTAGCATATCCACAGTATATCCTGGCACTACTTGCAGTATGATCTTCATTACCTGAAAGTTGAGATCAACTAGATCCCTGCCATAATTGTATCTCGCTCTTCCGTAGGTCAGCTCAACAATGTTTTCGGCGACGACTCTAGAGAAGGAGTAAAGTTCAGGCATAGTCTAAGTCTAATGAACGGGTATAAGATACCTCTGAAGGTCTTCCAAAAATCTTTCAGGTTGCTTAAGTAACGAACGAAGGTACTGGTGCGCTTTGCCTGTGAGATGAGCCGAGTAATCCTTCTTGACCACTTGAGAGGATAGCGAATGTTTTAATAAGGAGCGATGCTTCCTCCAAGCAGTTCCAAATCGGCAAATAGGTGTCAGAGCGTCCAACCCTTGTACCAGACCGTTCTCCTTAGCTGTATTGCTTGATACCGTAGGGATGGTGGACTCACCGACGAGCTCTCCCGCCATGACGAAGCGAGGACGGTCCACGTAAATAGACCCTCGCTTTTCCAGAATTTCCTCTGCGGCCTCGATGGAATTTATAATGAGAAATTTTTGACCCGGAATGGACAGCCAAACTACCGGACCGTATTTCTGCCCCATTTTCGCCCAACTCAGCGAATGCTTGGATTGCGGCATGTCGAGGAGATCTGGAATTAAGCAAACTCAGGACCAAGACATCCACCTCTCTCACATTCTTTTACTCACTTCCGATGATGGGGAGTGGCTTAGGGCCTGGCAGATGGCGAGCTCTCCCCCTAGTGGAGCCGAACCAGCTCAGCACTAGAAAGGATAACAGTGCCCCGACCCCGAGAGTGATCTCGAAAGATGGGAGGCGAGATTCCATGATGCAATATTAAGACGCTGACTCGCGGCTACCAACTTGCCTCGAAATATAAATAGGTTGGCGAGGATCCTCGAAGGACCCCCCGATTTCTCGGAGCGGCGTTGACGCATCCGGGACAGGGAAGCGTAATGAAGCATCAAAGCTAATCTATTCCGAATTAAGTGAAGCAACACCAGGATATGACGACGTATTTGTAACGCTATGCTAATGGACAACCTCATCAATGAGAATCCCATGTGCGTACTATGGGCTCACTTTGACAATGAGCTGGAAGCAAGTGAACAAGCCATCCGCTAGTAATTGCGACCCTCCGATTGGTCAATGCACGCACACGCACGCACGCGCATGGCAAAACGTGTGGCTTGCCGAGGAACACTCGAGGAACTCCTCGGGTCGGCTCAAGAGGGTTATGACATTCCTCCGTCACGTAAACCGCAATTTACACGATTCGATGTTGCGAGGTTCCCCGCATTAGCCATAGCACTGATCCGGATGCCTCCTTCCCATCGAGAATGATCATATTTCTCTTTCAGTCATACTAGTATTCCCTTGAAAGAAAGCACACGAGAAGACTTCCGTTGCGAAGGCCCTCCCGAGTTGAGCACCAAGACGCGCGGCAACGCTCTGAACGTTCCAGACGCGTCTCATGGCTTTCAATGTTGAACACGCCCAACCATGATGTACGGTCGATTCCTCAACGAGTGGCCTGAAACATGAAAGAGATACCTCATGCTTAGCTTTCAATTTGGTGCTCTGTATCTAGCTCAAAGTGGGGTCTTTATGGATCATATATAAGTTGGGAGTCAAACAATCTCAAAGGGTCTGACTGAGACTGGGAATGAGACTTCCTATCTACTGAGGCTGAACGATTGTCTCCCAATGGCGATTTTGGATGTTCACGAGACCCATATCGACGGGCGAAGGCGATGCGCTCCTCGAGGTAATGTTCAATGAAATCAATGAAATCTGTGATCGATTGGTAAACCCCGACGTCTTTGCAAGTACAAAATCAAATGTTCCATGACGGCAGGAACAAGTTCGCCGGCCTAGCCTTTTGCCAAAGAAAGGGAGTCTGGAGAGAAGAAGGTCTTGTGGCCGGGTACCAGCCATACAGACCCAGCTTAACTAATTAGGATAGAGGTCGTTGGGGGTCATGTGATGAGAGGCGAATCGCGCAGTGGTAAACGTCGAGGCTTCTAGTGGCACGGACTAATCAATGCCGCATTTCCAGAAGCAGACTAATAGAAGCGTCCTATCAAGGTCAAAGATAATCCAGCACCGGGAATCTCCGGGTAGAGTCGATGCGATATAAAAACTTGAACGATTGTTCTCGAGTTTAAGCCACAAGGACAATACAAGTGAAGGATGTCATTTTCCGCTCAGCAAGCCCTACCACCTCCGCCCGCACTCACCAAACTCAGAGAGAGTCTCTCCGGAGAAATAGTCCGCCCCGGAGAGGAGGGCTACGAATACGGCATAGCCCGCTGGAGCAATACCCACGTCAAGCAAGCGGCCTACGTCGCCTTCCCCAAAACAAATCAAGATGTATCTCAAGCCATCGCCTTTGCGAAGGAGTTGGGTCTAGAGATTGCCGTGTGCGGAGGCGGTCATTCATTTTCGGTGAGAGATTGAGGTGAATCTAGGATGAGCTTTACTGACCTGAAGGACATCGTCATCCTGTATCAAGGGATCATCTTCCACCCAAGGTGGACTCGTGATTCGTCTTGGAAAGTATCTCAACCAGGCGCGATGTGATCCCGAAAGGCGCGAGATTACCGTCGGCGGTGGAGCGACATGGGAGATTGGTAGGTTGGATGTTCAGACTTCGCGAAGCTGCCTGTGATCGTTTGACTAACACGAAATGCAGTTGACAACGTGGGCATGGAACATGGACTTGCCACGGTATCTAGTAACGTGAACAACGTTGGAGTCGGAGGGTAAGTACGATACTGAAACTGACTTCGCATTCAACTCACTCATCCTTGGAAGGCTCGCCCTTGGCGGGGGTTACGGATGGCTTACGGGAAGACATGGAATGGTGGTCGACAATATTGTCCAGGTCAGAAGCTGTCCCACTTGTCCATGTGCACTATCACCACTGACCTGTTTCCACATGTACTTTGCCTTAGCTCACGGTCGTTCTCGCATCCGGTGAAGTGGTCATTGCCAACGATAATGAGAATCCTGACCTCTTTTGGGGCTGCCGAGGTTCGCCTTTACGACTGTGTTTGTTCGTCGACCTTCTCACTTGTTGCCCTTTTTCCCTTCTTTCAAGGCGGAGGAGGCAATTTTGGCATTGTTACGGAATTCGTCTTCAAAGCCCATCCTCA
Source organism: Tulasnella sp. 427 (assembly GCA_019633495.1). Taxonomy (NCBI): domain Eukaryota; kingdom Fungi; phylum Basidiomycota; class Agaricomycetes; order Cantharellales; family Tulasnellaceae; genus Tulasnella; species Tulasnella sp. 427. Next base: position 2,168 of record WSUD01000722.1, on the reverse strand, counting down.
ACGTCCAACGGTCTTTGTCACCCATCTCGTTTACACTATGGATAAGCTTGAATCGGTCTTCAACACTGTCGAAGATTGGTATAAGAATGCAGGACCGGACGAGGGACTTCATTGGGGCTGCGGTGTCCTTCCGGGAGTTGAGGTCGGTTCAGTAAAACTTTCGAAGAGCGTTCTGGAAAAGACTTCCTAACTTATATCTACGAGATGCAGCCCGCTCAACCGACCGTGATCGTAACGTACTTTTACAACGGAGAGACTGTCGAGGGAAGAAAAGCTGCGAAAAAGCTGTACGACATTGGTGAGTAGAGCTTCTGAGGTGAGTATTAGAGTGATTGTCAATCGGTAAATGTCAAATAGGTCCGATCGCCGAGCACTCGGTGGAGGACCTGCCGTTTGTAAAGCTAAACGCACTTGAAGTAAGTGCTCACGGTCGCTGGTAGAAGGATAATGATCTTCGTACTCACTATCTACAAAAGAATGATGCTGCCGCTGATGGCGGTAGAAAATTCATCATGGGGCTCAAATCCCGTTCAACGAGTGAGTAACGGTCTAATCTTCAAAAAATCCATCCCGTTCAACCAGACGTCATCTGCACCTTCAGCCTCTCTCGACGCAATTAAGCTCCTGCTCCGTGCGCAGGATGAACTCGTCCAGACGAACCCATCTCTGGTTCACTGCGGCTTTCAGCTTGATTACACACCCAAACAAGCGGTGATTGCTGTTCCAGTGGGAACGACCGCATACGCTGGACGAGGGGCGGTAAGTTTTAGGTCTCGGGAGCTGGGCTTGAGGGATCAATTATAACGATTGTCACAACTACTCGATCCACAGGGAGCCGAGTGCATCATATACCAAGCTTACACAGATTCCACTCTCGATGATTTCGTCCAAACTCAGGTGCGTCAATGGGCGCAGATCCTCCTCGACAACGCCCCCGTCCACGAACAGGGTGAAGAGTTTTTCGGAGTCAGCTATGGGAATATCGATCCTGATGCTGTAGGGTCTGACGCTGCAAGGGTGTTCGGGCAAAATTACGCGAGGTTGAAGGAGATTAAAAGAAGGTTTGACCCGGAGAATGTTTGGAATCGCTGGTATCCGATCGAGCCCGCGGAGAGCTATTGAAGGTAGCTCCTTTAGTTGTATTGAAAGTCGAAAGGGACTATAGCGAAAGTTACGAATGAAGTACTGAATGTTGCGGGCAGACGGAAGACGGATTCGCGTCGTCGCGAAGGTTGTAGTCCCAAGTCGAACGCGTTCCCTCTGACCGTGGAAACCATGTCACCGCCACTGGCTTGTAAGCTTCTGGATTATGAGAACAGCATTTCGCCACAGGTCTGATCAACCCTGCGTGGTCCAAAAGAATCAAAACTATGTTGCGAGCGATCGGCCAATTTTCAAGCGATATCGAGAGAGCGCTCGTTTTTCTGCTGGGGGGGTGGGGGTGGCGGCTGCAGTTGGGGTCACACAAGACCGATGACCGCCATCTGTGATGATTAGCAAAACCTGGGCACTGAAAGGATATCCGTTAGGTATGTCACCTTTTCCGTAGTAGATACAGCGTCAGAGTGCGTGCGTCATGTTAGGCGTTTGTAGGAGTTGGCGCCGCTTTCGTCTCGTGAACTGAAGGCGGTGCAATTCTCATTCCGGTATACGTAATCCTGGCGTCTGTTTGGAGTGCTCTTGGCGGCCAGAACACGCTATACTAGTTCTCCGAGATCTGTTCTCGCCGCTTGGATCACGAATGCCGAGGCATTGGTAAGCTGCCGTACGTAACATTGTGACGTTATAATACATTTGAGCTTCAACAGATACACCCCGCTAACTCAGGCGGTGTGTCAATCATCCCGAGTTTAACGACACCGTTGCTCGATCTCAGAGAGTCTTCTAACATCATATGAGCAGTCAAACACTTAGGAAGAAGGATCGTCGCCGTGGCGTGTAGAGCACGAGTGCGGCTAACCTTTTCCCGGATTTTGAACGTCCCCGCAGTCGATCGAAGAAAGAATTCATCTTTACATACGGCTAACTCTCTCGGGCCCGGACTTTGACTCCCCAGTAAAGCTTCTCTAGAGTGATGCTATGCCCTTCACTGCCGTGTCTATCGTCGCACTTTGTATAAAGTAGGTTATGGTCCGGGTCATCTCTTGTCATCCAAACTTACTATCATT
>WSUD01000721.1:0-11943 GCA_019633495.1 Tulasnella sp. 427 | reverse complement strand
TGGAGGGGGAAGGATTGAATCTTCTGCTCTGAGAGGAAGTCTTTCAGGAACGGGTAAAGGCCTTTGACGTCGATCAGATACTTGTCGAACGCTTGGATGAGCCCGAAAGCGTCTGGGTAGCCAGTGATTGTGACGATAGGGGTCGGGTAGAAGAGCTTCAACATCGAGTGAAGGACTTGGGAAGACTCTGAGACGTCGATGATGGGAACCTCGGTGGAATCGGGTGCGTTGGATCCTTGAGGAATTTCGAACATGTCGTCAAAGACTGGAGAAGCCAAGGCGAGGATGGCCCTCAACACCTTGTAGTTCACGCCGTTCGAAGACCTAAGGATAACGTCGCCTTTGCCCTCCGCATGGAATGGCGCCGGTCCGTATTGGACGGTCGATTGGGAAGACGTTTCGCATGCTGCGAATGGAATCACCGCGTTAGTAAGTTGTCGTGGCGATTCAGCTACTGCCACTCACATTGAGACATGATAGTGAGATTGGAGTCAAGTTCGACGTGGATGGGGGTTGGAAGAGTCGGTGTCAAATATCACTTTGGCAGTGAATGCTGTCTGCTGCGATCGCTGCGAGAGTCATCTTATACGCCTGTGCAATGGATAACCTCTAGTCCGAAGTCGAAGCTGTCTTGTTCCTTTGCACCACCTTCGCAGCGTCTCGGTGACTCATAAAAAGCTGCCAACAAAGGCTTCGAAGTCGGGAGCGCAAGTGAAAGCACAAGTGAGGAACGAGCCACGTGGCTTTACCCGCGGTTCAAGGCACCCAAAAAAGGCCCACCAATCGCAGCCACCGCGTTTTTATCTCTCAGCACAGCCCCCACAAGCCTGCGCCCAGGCCCAACCCACCAGCAAAGACAATCGGACGACGTGTTGTAAAGCATCGGATCCTCTACTTCATAATGGGAAAGAGCACATCTGCTTGAAAGCGACCCTTCAACCCCCTCACCACATCGACCTTCAAACACGCTCTCAACGCAATGGACATCTCCGCACTCAAAGATTCCCTGAAACGCACAAAGGACAAGATGCTTCGGCCTTCGAGCCGCAACGAGAGCAAGGTCCAGTCTGCAATCACCCCACCTCCCGAGTACGATCAGACCGAGCACCTCGATGCGGAGCCGACTGGGCCTCCAATCACACTCGCTGTAATCGGCGCTGGTCAGCGTGGAAAGGTATGTCTGCCTTTATGCTATCTTCTTTGCACGAAGTCTGACGAGTGATGTGCAGAGATACGCGTCGTACGCGCTTGCGAACCCTAAACTCTGCAAAGTCGTCGCCGTGGCCGAGCCGAGGGAGAAGACCCGCGAGATCTTTGCGAAGAGCCACTCCATCCCTGAAGCAGGGATCTTCAGCTCATATCAAGACTTGCTCGCTGCTTCTCAAAAGCTGCGAGAGGAGACTGGCAAGAGAATCGCCGATGCTGTAAGTGAACTGGCCGAGGGTGGTGCCCGTCGCAGTAGAGCGCTAACACCCCCAATAACCTAGGTCATCGTCGCCGTTCAAGACAAGATGCACGCAGAAGTTGTTCAAAAATGTGCAATACAGGGGTTTGATATACTCTGCGAGAAGCCCATGGCGACGACCCCTGAGGACTGCATCAACATGGCAGACGCGGTTCGAAATGCGAACATCATATTCGGCATGGGTCACGGTGAGAACTACTATACATATATCCGATTACTTTTTTTTCTTACTGTGGGCGATTAACCATACAGTGCTCCGATACTCACCGTACAACCACCGCCTGGTCCAAGCCATCCGTTCCGGTGAACTCGGTCAGCTCATCAACGTAGTGCAAGTCGAACCAGTTGGGCATCAACATTTCGCACATTCTTACGTTCGAGGGAACTGGGGCAAAGAAGCTGATTCGAGCTTTAGTCTCATGACTAAGAGTTGCCAGTGAGTTGCCATTGGCTGGGGAAGGTAACAGTCGCTGGAATAACCTTTCATTACAGTGATATGGACATTGTGTGCCATTACCTTTACCCAGCGACACCAGTGAGGGTGTCTTCCTTCGGGTCTTTGACGCATTTCAAGAAGGCGGCGAAGCCGAAGGAAGCGGGAGACGCTACAAGGTACGGCCAAGGACTGCTCAGTCTTTCATCGACGCTCACTGCGGGTTTGTTTAGGTGTTTTGAGTGTCCGATGGAGCGACAGTGTCCTTATTCCACCAAACGCAGTCAGTCATTCTACAGTTCTCGATTCCATAGACAGTCTCCTGACTGCGACCGTACCTTCCTCATTCAGTTTATCTTGAACCCGTCAGCAACGGCGTCCTCGGCTGGCCAGCGTCCGTCCTGACCGACGGTCCACCCGACGTTGAGAGTATCACGCACGCGCTTAAGACCGGCCCATACGGACAGTGCGTATACGAGAGCGACAACGACGTCGCAGATCATCAGGTACAATCTCTCGAGGAAGTCTGACTCGCTCTCACAGCGGTGCTGATCTCAGGCATCATTACGCATAGGTCGTCAACCTGGAATTCTCGACGGGCGCGACGGTCAGCTTGACCATGGTCGCGTTCTCCACCGTTATATGCGACAGACAGACCCGCTTGCACTTCTCACATGGAGAGATCATCGGGGATATGTACAACCTGGTGATTACCAACTTCAAGTACCCTCCGGGACACCCGTCGCGCACGACCCGCGTCACGCCGAAGATCGAGGACGGAGGGCACGGGGGAGGAGACTTGGGCTTGATCAGGGCGTTTGTCAAGGCGGTGAGGGACAGGGATCAGAGCGCTCTCGGAACGGATGTCATGGAGGTGCTGAGGAGCCACTTGATTGTCTTTGCGGCGGAGAAAGGGAGGAGAGAAGGTAAAGTCGTGAGCGTTGACGAGTTCGAGGCGGAGGTTAGGAAGGGGATTCGAGAGAGGGTGGAAAAGGAAGTTGTTGTTTCGAGCGAGGGGTATTCAGGTGAAAGCACCAGTGCAGACCAATAAGACTAGGACATACCCGTATATAGTTAATGTAGGTTCTGCTTGAGCAGCGACATAAGCATTCTCGTATTCAAGGTCTTCAAAGTCGATCGCGCTCATGTTTTCAGGCTAGGCCCCAAGGCTTGCTGGAGGAAATGGAATGCTCGCGAACAAAGCACGCAGTCACGGTGTGCACAATGCACAACCACCCGGAATTTCACTCCCGTAGGTTGTGAGATCTAGACCAAGAAGTAAGGTCTTATCTTGTCTATGAATCATTTGAAAGGTCCGATCACTTTCTACTTATGCTGGAGGACCGAGATAAACCAAATCGGTTGGATAGAAGCCTCAAGCCTCAGGGGTCGGAGGACTCTGAGTAACCAGAATCGGAAATTTTCCCGCGCGTCTCGTCACGTTCTGTTCAACCATTCCGCTTTCAGGCAAGAGAGAGCACGATGCGATACCCAGAACGCGACTGTCGGATACAATGGACCCCTTTCGCTATCTTCCGCGAAAAGCAACTGTATATAACAGCCAGGCCAAATCTTCAGAATGAAGTCTTTTCGAGACTCCCCCGTCTGCCTCGTCTACTTCCTGCTCTCAAACTCTTGACACAGTCTGATTCAACACCCCACAAAACACCAGAAGCATGGATATAGATCATCCCGATCCCGGAAACTGCCCACAAATTGCTCCATCCCTAGAAACACCTGTCAAGTCCGACCACCCCGCCCTGGTCAATACAGTCGAGAGCATGAAAAACATTCCTCTTGATGAGAGTGCGCCGACCGCTCAATCATCAGGTAATATCTACTTTGCCGTTCTGAGAGTATCTTCGCTGAAGCAACTTCGCAGAGGGACTTGCGCCTATTCCTCTGATTCCTCTGCATGTGCCCGGTTTTGCCGACAGCATTGAAAGGAATACCAATCGCGGACCTCTTGACGAAGGTAAGGATCAAGGTACCAGTCTTCGTTTGCAGTCACTAACGCCCTGAGGCCCGGACAGATATCAAGATGTCAGACCTTGAGAAGACCCAATCCTCTCAAGGCAGCGCCTTTCCTCTTGCGGAAGACCCATCCGTGAATACAAAAGGTCTTGGGCCGGTATATGATCAAGGTAAGCTCGACGATTCCTTCTGAAAATGGTCTTCTCAGGTACTGACAGGTGTTGCCGTAGACATCGCCATGTCAGATTATCATACAGAGGTTCAGTTTGGCTCGAGTTCGCTCCAGTCCACAGACCACAAAGAAGCCGAATATCTCCCTAAGCCTCAATACATCAAACCAACAGACAACTTGCTCATCCCGGATGTTCAAGAAGTACAGACTCCCTCCGCCAAGTCCTCTCCTTCCGAAATTGGCGCAGCTCGTCGCACTGATCCTATTGGTGGGGCGAATGCGGAGTTGATTATGTCTTGTCAACAAGGTAATTGCGAAGCTCCCTTCAAGTATAAGCATATTGTGCTAACAAATCTTGTCTCTTCAGATCGGAATCTCGCATTGCAATCTTTGGCTTATCTTCCTCCTCAGCCGTACGGCTGTAGTCCATATCCCTCGATCACCAAGACATCCCCCCCAATGAAGCCCTTGCCTCTCAGTCCTTCCATCTCATATGCCTCAACTGCGGATCTCAACGAGCGAGATGCGATAGATCTCCGACCTCCCAGCTTGGTCGCTGTCCCTCTCGTCACAGGCACGAATGGTGCCGAGGGAAGCACCGCGTCCGTTGAACCCTCCCTTTCCGCTCAATCGCCTGGAACGGGCACTACCCATGGTTTCGAAGACCATCTGGCATCAGAGCCGACTCGCGATCGCTCAAAGACGATGGACCAATCGCTCCTCGGACCACAACAGAACATCGATCTTCCAAACAGTTCAGCCCCTTCCGATCCGGCATTCCTCAGCCAAACACTCTCGCAAACGCTAGCACTATCATCTTTTGAGATGCAAAATGGTATCACAGAATCCCGTTACGATCCGAACCATCTCGACCTCCTTCCGCGCATCAAGGGGCTCTACAGACTTCTGGACCTTTACAGCGAGACGACGGGGAGCGGCCTCGTGGACAAAATCATCATTTCGCAAGCCTCCCTCGGGCAGTTCATCAATGCTATCCTCCCTGGCGCTTACACCAGTGTCACAAAGATTGATTTCCATCGCCTTGATCGAGAAGCGCGCCTTCCTCTCATTGGGATATACGGGAGTAAAACCGAAATCATTCGTTTTCTTCTGGCTGCAGGTTCAATTGACGACGACGTGTAAGGCGGATGTTTTAATATCATTATCCACTTCATTAACATTATTCCCTAAAGTGCTGGTCTTCTTCAACTCCCCGAGGATATCTCCATCCGTACCCGCCCTGTCCTTCGCTCAGGAATCTATGTGCTCGATCCACCAAACAGCGACCGCGACGGTTCCAATCCTCCCACGCGCTACGTCATCTATTGGCCCGAGAATACGACCTGGGAGGCGCAGTCCAGCGGAAGCGTTCGCAAAAATCGAGTGACCTTCATGCGTTACTTGACATGCTTGACGGATCAGATACGATGCCTTGTCTCGCCTGAGCACGGCGAAAAGCTAGTCTTCGAGGACGAAGATGACGATGCCGACGGTTCGGGAGACGATGGATTCGACCTGGGCTGGGGAGAACGGGATGATGGAGTGAACGACCGTTTCTTCAAGTTCGAAGTGGCTAAGACAAGTGAACAAGAAGAGAACGCCCGGGTCGAGGGTGGCTTTAAGGTCAGGAACCTGCTTCAGCCTCGGCAAAGCCTTCATCGACGTGCTTTGTCTCCCTAGATCGAGGACAGGGCTCTCCTCTCTCGCGTACAAGTCTCCGAGCCGAACGGCCGGCGTTCGTTGAACTTGACGCCTCGCCTTCTCGCAGGCGAGACTGTCCAAGCCTTTTGTTCCCTCACGTACAGCGATGGGGTTGACAAGGAGTACTTTATTGAAGGACCTTACAATCCCCAACGACTCAAGAGCACACTGTGAGCACTCTTATCAGACATCGTTCGCATGTTCGGATTCCGGTTTATCGCCAGCTCCCATTTAGGAAAGGCTACGGTTCAATCCTGATTCCCGAGACAATCGAACGGAGCGACCTCGACCTCCTTCTTGACAAAGGGGATCTGGAACATCGACTGCCACCAGGCCTGACCGACGCCTACAAGAAGACGATGGCCGATATTCATAGCCATTGCGAGGAGGAGGAACAGCGAACTCTTGCACAAAGTATTCAAGGGGCTAAGGACAGGCATTCTAAGCTCAGATCTGAAACACGGCTGTTCCTTATCAACCAGATTCTCGCTGCATACTCGTGAGTGGAACCTCTGAAGTGGCTGAGTGATGCCAACACACTATGCCTCAGGTCTTTTGACTGGGAAATGCTGCTGCCTGAAGAAGATCAGCCGGACGCTGATAATACGAATGATCCTCTCGGTTCGTTGAAGACTGAATCTCTACACTTACTTGCTAATATCTCTTTGTGCAACAGAATACTTCAATTTCGTTTGTTCCGCAAGTTCTCTTGTCCGGGAAGCGCTCGGTGTCTCCATGAGAGAAGCTCGACTCGACTCGATCTCATACCAGCCGTACAACCAGGTTAAAAAACGGTTTATGATCGTCCGCAATGTCCTCAGTAAACATCCGGATCTTAACGGAGAGCAGCGCGACATGTTAGTGAAGGCAATCATACAGGAAGACCCGACAGCCAAGAGTCCCGAATCCTCGTGGAAGAAGTTCAACCCATTAAATTGGGGCAAAGCCCTTTTATCAAAGCTTGGGATAACAAACAGTGACGAAACCGAGTCGCTCCTCAAGCTGTACTCTCAAGTTGAAGCTGAATCGGATCCCAAGTTTCTTTCTTCACTCTCCGACATTCTCAACCGACATCCGGCATTGTCCGAAGATGCGTCCAAACTGCGCAGTTTGGCCGTAGACGGACTGCGACAAAAGCTTAAAAAGAGCACAGAGAACGCTACCACCAAGCTCAGTCTTGCATACGTGCGCCAATTGAAAGAACAATGCGGGCTTGTAGCGCGAGCTCGCAAAGAGAATGAGAAGCTCGAAGCGTTTTCAGAGTACCGCCGTCAAGTCCGATATTCACTGGCAGAAAGGAATACACAGTGAGAGCACAAAAACACTCTCTCTCTAAGCACGCTTCTAACCAGGCTGGATCATCCTAGACCAAACTTGAAACTCTATTGGATAAGGCCCGGGCGAAGTCCGTTCATCTCTTCTGTCAATGAATTACATGGTATCTGACGTCGTCTTCTCAATCAGACTGGTCTCAATCGGATGTTGAAATCAAGGCATCAACCTGGATTCACCTGGAACCGACCATCAAAGGAAGGCTTTGGGTCCTCCAGCTGGGAGAAGATGACAAGCAGCGCATCCGCGACGATCCGGCATTCATCCCCACTCCTCGGATACCGCCAACGCCCCAATTCGAGATGCAACTTCCCCTAAACTGGAACATTCGGTGAGTTATTAACTTGGTGGATGGATGGCCCCTGGATACTGAAATCAGGTATCGAAGTCGTGTCCAAATGCTTGGCCCCAAGAAATGTTTATTGGTCATTGACGGTCCAGACAAGACGCGAATTTGGATCTTTTCTCCCCACGCTGGCTTCAATATGAACGCTCCTACCTACCATGTACCTTCGGTTCCCGATCGCAAATGTGTCATTGCTGTTGAAGAGCAGAAGAAGATCTTAGCATTCGTCATGATGTGTCCGGTATGAACCACATATCTCGTCAAATTATCCGCACTCATCCTCGTATTCCAGAATTCATGTACACTGCAACAGTTTGTTATCGATACAGAATCTTCTGCGATACACGGAAGAGGCTCGCCCTTCAATCTATTGCCATGGTACGATGGGGCAACACCGGATATTTTACATGCCGCGTTTTTCTGCGGAAGTGATGATCTATGCCTCGTAGAGTCATCTGGACGAATCCGCGTATTGTCGATTGCTCAGCAAAACTTCCGGTTTGTGTTACCTTCCCTTATCACAAGAATTGATTCCCTGAACTTTACCCTTCCTCTTCACGCACCCTCCCCAAAACACAGACCCGCCTCCATACAACTAGAAGGCTCACCGCTCTTTGTGAGATCCTCTCCCGACGGCAGAGCATTAATCGTGCTTGAAGAAGCCGGAAAAGAAGCACGGACACTTCGAGTCTTCCATCATGCATCATTTGGGTCCAACGCCCGCGGTATCCTCAATCCCCTCCCCGGATCGTTCTCCAGAGTTGACTCTTTCTCAATCACTTCCATCGCCGAGCGCGGAAATGTATTTGTTCTGGGACTTGATTCTTCTTGCAGCGTCATCGTGTCTGCACGCATTGAGATCAGCAGGAAAGAAACCGAATACCAGTTTAGGGCCAAACAAGAGGGACCGAGGCAACTCGCTGAGAAGGTTTCGGCTAGCAACACATTAATCACTTGCTTCTCAGAGGTCTGGGAACGCTTTCCCGTTGTCGCTGCCATTCAAAGGTAAGGGGCGACCTTAGTCACATCATTCCCTTACCGAACTCCTTGATTGACGTCCTTTTGCAAGAGAAACTATCTCCCACGAGGATCGTCAGCCTTCCAGTCTGACCCTGGTCTGCGACTCACATAAGCCTCACTTCGCATCGTACTTCCGGAAGCTGATCAAGGCATTCGAGGAAAGTTCCAAAAAGCCAACCGGTCACCGCCTGGCTAGCATCCAAGTTCGGTCTTCCGAATTCAATGACCTTGAATGGGAGACACCATCATCAAGCACTTTCAAAGCAGGCGAATGGGTCGTGGAGCTGCTCTGTCTGATCCCAGTCCACATCGCTGTAGCAGACGAAAACCGATTCATCCCTTTGAAAGATGGTGTCCGGGACCCTGTCCTTGAACGTGAATTACTCGGTGCCGACGTCTCCAGGATTATCGATGCGATTAGCATTGGGTGGTACGAATCCATTTTAAGTGCGTACATGGCTTCGAAGGAAGTTAAGGTCATTTCGTCCATGGGTACGTCCACCTCGTATCATCGTTGTCACCCTGGAACTCATGCCCCTTTATAACCAGGGGAACAAAGCGTCGGTAGGTTTATTTTGTATTTCACCTAGAGAGATTTGTGTAACACAGTTCTATTTCTAGGCAAATCGTATAGTCTGAACCATATGGTTGATTCGTCCTTTGCAGGCTCCGCAGTTAGAACGACTGAGGTATGACGTCAAAGCAGTCTCCAATGTATGTTCTAAAATCGTACATAGGGTGTTTGGCTGTCCGTATGTCCGACCCGAGATTATCTGGTGGTAGCATTGGATTTCGAAGGTGTGTTTAGCGGAGCAATTCAGCTTTGGATACTCATTTCTTTACCTGCCCGTATCACGATCGCAGGAGTACATTCCATCGAAAGAACTCCCCAGGAAGACATGCTCTTGGTACTCTTCAATACGGCGCTCTCGAATCTCATCATATTCCGGAACAATTTTGCGTTAAGCCGCGATGTCGCTAACATGTTTACGGTAAGCTGGAGGCTATGATTGAGTCGCGTGACTTACCTAACATCTTGATGCAGAGTTTCCAAGCATCTACACATCTATTCGACCCGAGATCCAATCCAAAGCTATTCAAAGGATTGTTGGCGATAGTGATCAAGGTCCGCCCGGCCGTCCCTGGTTGCTATTCCTTTGCTAAAACTTTCTTTCAGGATGTGGTTGATGCCGACAAAAAGGACATTGTCAAAGAGTATTCTATTCGAATTTATCCTCGCCTTTTCTTTCCTAAATGAAACTCTCGTAGATTTTCGTCAAAATTCAGCCAGATTGTGTCGAAGGAACAGGCGGCGAACTTCATCACAGTCCTCCATAACTCACAATTAACCGTCATCCCATGGAGCGTCATTCTGTCTTCGGACTTCTATCGCCTCTTCGGAAAGCTCGGGAAGACACTATTTAACCAGAAAACAACTCACGACACCGCTGGAGAATTTCTTATCACCCTAAAGACTCTCATGGCAAAGATGAAAGTTAGTCTTGAAAGTCTACGGTGTATGTTCAAATGGATGTAATCTCCTCTCAATTATAGGCCCAAGACTGGGGATCGTTGGATCGTATGTCAAATGCCTTCTCCAAATTACTCTTAGCTAAAGTTCATCCAAAGATACTGTCATCAAGCATCGTGTCAACGCACTCTCCAAACTCCTACCCGGCGTTCTCGCTCTAGGACGCTTGGGATCTGAGACAAACATCGAGGAACTCAAGGTGATTGTGGTCTAATGTAGCCTACCATCACGAAACCGCTTTAATATCCTTGACCGCAGAATATGGACAATCATGTTCCCATTACTTCAAACGACACCTTGGCTAAGTTCTATATCGGGAAAATTGCTGATGAACGTACCCAGACTTTGGACTATCTCGTCAAAGCGTGGAATGCCGATGCGTCGAGGCGACCTACCTCTGATCTTGTCGAGTACCTGAACGACATTGCGGGTCGCCGCATCGCCACGGCTGAAGAATGGATCAAGCAAAACGTGTCTCGTTTTCCTCAGGACAACGCCGATATGAGAGCATTGAAGCGCCAGTTTGACGACCTTGTCGAGAATCTTCTAGCTAATATTCAGCTTTGTTTGGCTGAGTGCAGCCAATGTCGCCTGCGATGCATGCTCAATCGCTCGCATACTACCCAATATCACGACTGCCACACCTCCCATCGTTGTATCGACCCTTGTGAATATGCAGATGATGACGAAGTTGAGGAATCTTGTGGCCTTCCGTAAGTGTTTTCCCAATCCCTATTGTGTCTCAGGCCTGATTTTTCGAGGAATACAGTGCAGGACACGGTGGGCGTCATATGTAAGTAGAGACCTCGGGAACAATCTTCTGTAACATCACTATAAACGTGCCTCTTTGCACAGATGCGATCCATCCTCCCATCTATGTGGTTCCCCTTGTCTACTGAACTCCCGGCGAGGTTGTCAAGGACATTGCACCCAACCTGTTGACGATGACCACACCGAGCATATGTGCTCTGCGCGAGTACATTTGTGTGGAAAGGTACGTAGAGGCGGACGTATTTCATCCTTTAGGTAGCAATCCATTAACAAATCCTTTGTGGCTTAGGAGTGTGATCTTCAGGACATTAGTCTGCAAAACGGGCGCAAATTCTCCTGCAATCTTGCATGCACACGGCCTTAGTAAGGATAGTCGACCATCTATTCGACTTGAACTGACCCCGATTGTAGCGACGAAGATCACGATCGCCATGTATGTGATAATCGTCTCGCGTGTCCGATCGAATGCGAGCTTTGTCCGAGGCTCTGCTCCGCTGCCAATCACCTCCACGGCCTCGAGAGCGATGCTGTCCATCTCTGCGGGTACGTTCTGAGTTCGTTGATATGCATATTACGCCGCTCAAGCCCTGTAATGCCATCACAACCAGACAATCGCATCCCTGCCATCATCAATGCGGAGCGGCTGGAATCTGCGAAGTCAACACAACTCCTCAGTCCGTTGAAACAACGTTCTCCGGTCAACACTCGACATTTAGCTATACGAAGGTATGTGACGGTTGCTGGCTCCTGCTTATCATATGCGTTTACTCCTGGCCAATAGTACACGCAAGTCGCAAAACGATTGGACTGTGCGATCGTCATTCCGCCCGGCGCACGCCAGCATTCAGGACCTCACATTCACAGCACCGAGCCCAAACCATTTCACTACTGCGAAACTCGTTGTTTGAACTGCGGATATTTCTGCACTTTAGCTCGCGGTGCGCCAACCTTCTCTTCTCGGAGCCTTCACCGCGATCCTGAGTTGTAACATCCCCGTGATAGGCCATCAGTCGGAGCACAACACAGCACATGGTTCCATGGAGCTTACAGCCTGGGCGGTGGAGGGTGATGCAAACGCTGTCATCGAAGTCCAAGGTAGAAAGTTCGCTGCCCAAGAGACCGGTGCTCCTCAGCTTTGCTCCTCAATTTGTCGCAATTTGGGGAGACACGCACACATCGATTATTGCCGGAACCTAAA
>WSUD01000720.1:0-11971 GCA_019633495.1 Tulasnella sp. 427 | reverse complement strand
CAGCTACCTTCCACCAAGCGCCCGGCTGAAGAGGAAACCTCAGTCTCGAGTGCCCCGAAGAAACGAGCCAAGACTGACAAATCTAAGAAAAAGCCGGAGTCGGGAGAAGAGCCATCGTCGTCAACTCCGGTAAAGGCGAAGAAAGAAATGACGAGGACGAAGAAAGCTACCCAAGCTGCAGGAGACCCATCGGCGGCCATAGGGTCAGAAGAGCCAACCCAGAACCTCAACTCACCTCCGAAGATTGGCAAAGACGCCAGTAAAAAGAAGGAAGCGTCCAAAACTTCAAAACCAACCAAAGCTGAATCGAAAGCGAAGCCAAAAAAGCAAAACCACAAAAGCAAGTACGTTCCTCTTGGAGAAAAGCCCGAGGACGTTGATGCCCGGACCGTCTTCGTCGGCAACTTACCGGCATCGATGGTCAAGAACAACGTGAGCACCTTTAAACGAATATATCTTTAGGAGATGTACCTAACCAGATCTCAATCTCGCCCAGTCTGCTATGAAGGCACTCATTCGGCACCTGACGTCGACCTTACCAGCGAATGCGAAGGCGCGGGTCGAGTCTACCCGTTTCCGGTCCGTCGCGTTCAGTCAGTCCACGAAATCGTCGAAAGACGCGCAAAAGGTTGGCGGGAATGTTGGAGAGAGCGACGAGGAAGAAAGCGGCAAGCAGGATACCCTTACGTCGTCGCAAAAGAAAAGGCTGGCCTTCCTCAAGGGGGACATCAACGATAAGGCGGAGGTGGTCAATTGCTACGTCGTATTCGGCCATCATCGCTCTTCCTTCGTCGATGAGGGAGTTTCAAAAGACACTACCGAGGATAAGCCGATGCTTCCATCTGAGGTCGCCGAGTCCGTCGTGCGTGAAGCCAACGGGACGTCTTTTATGGATCGGGTCATTCGGGTTGATCGGGTCGGAGCTGCAAAATCAGGGATGGCCGGATCGTCGAGAGATGATATGAAGCGAACGGTTTTCGTCGGGAGCCTTGACTTCGAGGCTCAGGAGAACGATGTGAGAGCCTTCTTTGAAGAGCTACTCCAAGCGGAAAGAGGAGATGCTGCTCCCACTCAACCTGTAGCGGAGGAGACAACTGATAGTGACCCAGAGGAGGAGGAGCAGGAGGAGCAGGAGGAGCAGGAGGAGCAAGAATCAGAAGGGAAGAGAGGGCCAAGGTCAAAAGGCGAGAGTTGGGTGCAGAGCGTTCGGATTGTTCGGGATCCCGATTCTCAGTTGGGAAAAGGGATAGCGTATGTCCAACTCAAGGTGCGGTATGGCTCATGGATCCAATGGCTCGTTCTCTGACATTTGGTTTGACAGGATGTGCAATGCGTGGACGAGTTGCTGGCGTTACCGTCAAACAAGCTGTCCTTCCGCAAGCGGACCCTCCGACTTCAACGATGCAAGACCCTTCCTCGCACGACGTCCTCGAAGAACGACTCTTCAGCAGCTGCCTCACCTTCCAAGTCATCAAGTCATCACTCCCCTGCCAGAGCGAACAAGTCACGTTTGCCCAAAGGTGACCCCGGACTTGGTGCTCGAATCGCCGATCTCTCGAAGGAGGAGCGGAAGGAAGCCAAGGCGCTAGATGGTGATCGAGTCGCGAGACGCCTAGCAAAGAAGAAGCAGCGTGCCGAGCTGGACAAGTCGACGGGCCATGGGCGGAGATCTGGAGCGAAAGAGGGGATCCTGGGTAAGATGCCCAAGTCGACAAAGCCGAAGAACCCAGGTGTCAAGAAGCCGAAGAAGAATATGAGCTAAGCTCGGGATCTTCGAAGCCGCTTTCGAGAGGTGGAGGTGGGACGGGTAGGGATGTACGTACGGCCGTATCGATAAACATGATAAGAAAATGAAGAAACTGAATCACATCTGCAACCTCGCGACAACCATCATCCATCTATGGCCTCCCCACTTGACGTTCAGAATGAGTGCAGAGCCCACTTCCCAGCTCTGAACACCGGTTATATCTTTGCCGATAATGCCGGCGGTTCCCAGGTGGGCGGAAGCACAGCGGTTCGAGGAGTGATCGATTCAAGCAGTTGTTCGAATTCCACCCTTTAGTGCCTGAAAGACGTCGCCGACCGCGTTTATGACTATTTGTTAAACTCGAATGTACAGCTGGGTTCGTATACTATGTTCACTACTATGGACACGAAGGTCGTTCTGCCTGGCTGACTTGAAGCATTTCGCTTAGGGGCCGAGTATTCCGTTTCTGTTGTATCGACGAAACGCGCCACTGTCGACCCGCAAAAAGCAGCAGCAGTGCTATTCAATGCTGCATCTCCGGAGGAAGTCTCGTTCGGAAGCTCGTCCACAATGCTTGTTGAAAACTTGGCTCGCGCTATGGAAGCGGGGATCAAAGAAGGCGATGAGTTCATCGTCAGCTTCGCCGATCATGAAGGTATTTCGACCCTTTTTTCTTTCTCTTCTGTGGCAACTCATTATATGTGTCCTAGCAAACGTCGGACCATGGGTTCGCTTAGCGGCACGTACCAAGGCCACGCTGGTTCCGTGGAATCCGCGTCCAGTCTCACCAAACAGCAATCCATTCAATGTCGAGCTCTCAACAGATGATCTGAAGGATTTGATCACGAGCAGGACCCGTTTAGTTGCATTCACCGCCTGCTCCAACATTCTTGGAGCCTGGACAAACCCGAAGGAAGTTGCTGCATTGGTCCGGAAAGTTGGATTCGAGAAGGGTGCGAGGATCGAAATCTGTGTGGACTGTGTGGCGTACGCCCCTCATCGGAGGATCGACGTGCAGGATTGGGATGTTGAGTACGCGTTTTTCTCATACTACAAGGTACCCGTTTTCTGTTGCCGTTCGGTGGAGCCTTGCCTAAATACCTCGCATCATGGCGTCTTAGGTCTACGGTTCCCATGTCTCGGTCCTCTACAGTCGCAAGGCATCTCTAGACAACTCGCTTACGTCGCTGTCTCATTACTTCCTCAAAGATTACTTGAAACTCCAACCCGGAGGACCTGGCTACGAAGTCACATACGGAACGACTGGGGTCCTGCCGTATCTCCTCAGTCTGGCTGGAAGCGGCGGAGCAGAAAAGAAGTCCGACGGCGAGCTTCTCGATATGGCTTTCCAAAGGATCGCCGTCCACGAGGAAGACTTGATGAGACCTATCATGGGCTTCCTCCTGAGCGAGGAAGCACAAAAGGCGGGTGTCCGGATAGTTGGGCCCGAGTCCGACAAGAAAGGCATTCGAGCGCCGACGATCAGTTTCGTCGTAGTTGGACAAGATGGAGAAACCAAGCGATTTCAGAGCAAAAATGTTGTTGGGAAGTTTGATTCTCGAGGAGGGGTAGGTCTCTCGCCATCTACCAATCCATACCGAGATACCTAACCATTGGGGAACAGATTGGCATCCGCTATGGTCACTTCTATTCGCATCGTCTACTCTCCATGCCTGACCTCGGGAGTGATCCCAACGACGGAGTTATTCGAGTGTCTTTAGTGCACTACAATACGACGGAAGAGGTCCAAACGATCGTCGACATCCTACAATCTGTCATCATGTCCCCTATTTAGCCTGCAATGGCCCCTCAATGACACCACTGCATGTCTGCGCGCGCGAAGGGGAGACACAGGACATTTGAGTAGATCGGAGGGTGTACGTGATATGATGCTGCTTATATATCATGTTTGTTCCCACATTTATGGACTCCCAAGAGGGCTGCTGAGGGGTCCACCATCATCTTGTCCTCAGCAATGGCAACAGGCAGGCGAAGGCGGGGTTCCCTGGAATAAATATTGAAAAAAAAAACCTGATTGTCGATACTAAGACCCTTCTATTGTTTCTAGCTAATAATATAGCAAGGTCTTGGCTGAACTCTAATGGCGGAGACAATGACCCGTGGGCTTCGTCGGTTTCGGCTTCGGCGGAACTATGATCACCGTCGGCTTATCCTGTCCACCGGTGCTATGTGTTTCAAATTCGCTAGACCTGGGAGTCAAGAGATTCAGTTCAAGGATGCAATGAAGACGGGATGCAAAGACATGCCGCGTGTACATGACGCTAGAACGACACGTTTCAGGTCGCATTGCCGAGAGGTCTGGAACGGTTTCACGTGAACGGGGTTTCTTCTACAGATTTAAAAGTTTTCTGAAAGCTCGTGTGTGATTAGGCGGTGGTTGTGGAAGAGGAAAGTTCAAGGAAAATACTTACGGGACGCGGTCGTCTCAGCAGGCTGGTAGGGATGACGATTCAGGGCCTTCCCCTACGCAGATATATAATCTTTTATGATAGGCAGGAGTCAAAGAAAAATAAAGGGCGCAAAGTTCTGCAAGATGGTGCGGTTGAGGAGGAGAATTAGCCTTTCCTGGGGTTTGATTCATCCCATGAAGTTACGAGTCTTCCGTCAATGTGCACTTTACATTGAAAATGCACCACTTTCAGAGTCACAAAAGAGCATAATAATATTTTCTCAACTTAGTAGGGGAGCCTACAAGTGAACTGCCCGAGTCGAGGGGGCGTTCATTGCCTCGAAACATTGCAGGACGACATTTCAGCCTGCATTATTTCTGTCTCACCCTCCGTTACAGTGCGTGGTATAATTTTTTTTAAATCACTTGAGTCTTTCTTGCGATCAAAAGTTGAGATGTTTGTCCGGATGCTTTGTTCAAATATTGGCATAGGAAACAACGAGTAAGGCACCAATTCCCGCCTACGCAATCCGTACGCGCTTGCGTAGTTTTAACACTGCCAAACATGCGATGAAGCTAAATAGCTCATAAGCAGGATGTAGAGCTGCTTAAGCACTCTCAGTAGCCTGATGGGGGCATTCCACGCAACCTTCGAGTTAGGCTGTGCCTTGACCATGAGTCTCATATCTTTGAGTTCTGCTCCTCACTACCATTATGTTGCTGTTAGAGGGTCGGGAATGACGGCACCGGAGATAGAAATCCATCGGAACAATAAGGAGCGGCAAGTCGGAGTTTACGCGCTTTCTGTTTTCATCCAAACCATCTGCTGGAAAAGGGTAATTCAATCCAGCCTGTGCCTGCCCCTTGTCCGTCTCATCTTACCTTTCACCTAGCAATATGTCCTCAAGCGAGCATTCGGCGAAGACGCTTGGCTTAGTGTGAGCGTGTGTCGCCAGGCGATACGTGCACTGACGCCGCACCGACATCGGACGGCTAACCTGCGGGAAATCGATGATGGAAAATCTTCTAGGATGATTACTTTGTGCTCACAAAAGCCTTTCACGCTCTACGTAGTCATGTGGACCGTTCTCGTGGGAGTCTCTGTTATCTGGGTTACCGCCATATGGTCACGGATTGCGATCCACTGGCTTTCTAATGGCTTGCCAACAGCGTTGCTCCCGAATACTGAATTCCTTGGAATGATCTGAGATTGTTCCTTTAGTAGGAGCTTTAGCTTAGAGTGAGGTACTGGAGCATTCGTTGTTTGAAAGTCCGTCAAGTCCCAAGAGAGGCGTCCGTCATACCGCGGGGAGGAGGTCCAGGTCTTAGATCCCTGTAGATTAGCTGGCGGGAGAGCTCTCGATGGGACAAAATCGACCCTCTCGTATGCTCTGAGAGAGAACGCTGGATTCCAAGATTCCTGCTAGTTGTATTTGCATGCCACACAGAATGTACGGAGTTATTATCATCATGCGTTGTGTGAATGCGTGATGAGCTCAATCTTGTCCCATTCAGTGTCGATTTCTGATGCAATCGTCGTTCTCCCGCTGCCGGACGGACCTATTCTCTCCATCGTCCAATTCCACCCTTATCATGTATCATTGAGACAGATTATTGACCAGCTCGCTTACTAGCTTATCGTGAAAATCAATCTGCTCGTCTTAACCGTCAATCTCGAGCTCCGTTCAGGAAGGTATGAACCACTACTTCATAACGATGATCCTTCCTTGAGCGGGGAGTTTCAGGCTCTCCCTGGCTCTCGCGTATCACGTACTGATTGCCGAGCTCTACGACGCTGATGGCCAGAGCAGATCGTTGGTCTGACCAACTGGGTGGAGTTGGGCAGGAGACTAGGACCACCGCCCGCTACCTTTCGTATCACAGAACCCTCATAAGTTGGAAAACTCCGAGATCCTCCGTTCTTATCCCGGCATTAGAATAGCAACAGTACGCTTAGGAGACAGCCGCCAATTGAAGACATTGCGTCCTTTCATCGGTCGGGCACTCACACGTCGGTGTTGACAACGTTCTTTACCGTCCTGATTCCTATTGACGACTACACCACCCAAGACAATGGATAAGCCACCCGTATACTCGTTAACACGCACGATCAGCTGTATTCTGGCGCGTGATTCGCGATTGAAGCGAGAACAGGCATGGAGAAAAGACTTTGACATGTGTTCCGGAACACGGATTGGATGTCCCTCCGAAGTTAGATAGCATGGCTTGGGCGAAATAATTGTTATCTCTGAGATTCACCGATAGACTCTACGTCTGACGGGCGTCATCCACTGGGAAAAGATGTAAGAATGCGGCGGGTACCTGAAAGCACACCGATGGGACAGTCTCACCTTTCTGGGGTTGCTGACTGTTCCGTGCATGTGTACTGCAAGGGGTCCAATTCTTGTAGATGCACCGATGAGGCGATAGCAATCTAGCCTGCACAACATCTTCGAAAAGGTTGATAGGAGTCTGGATGGTCATACGCATCTCGGAGACTCAGTGATTAATAGTGGGTTCCCACCTAAAGGACCCGTCGGCACACCGGCGAGACTTGCTGATCATGTTTCAACTTTTCATTCGCATGCGTAGTCATCTTGGCGAAGACTAAAGGAGCGAGGTTCGGCGTCAAGCGGGCTGCGATTATCGTTCGCATGACGGAAGCGTGATACAAAGTTTGAATTCGGGGAGAGCATGACATCATCAGGATCGACCGAGCAGGGCCCAATCAAAGGGACATGTACAACAAGGAAGGAACTCGACAGGGGGGAAGACGCGGACGCCACCGCAAGCTATGAATGCGTTCCTTCCTCCCAGCTTACTGTATGTGTTCTCCGGTAGGTGGCTTACTTCTGTCCCCCGTTCTTCGGCTCGGGCTTTGGAACAGGAACAACAGGATAGTCAGGCCTTCCGTCCTGGGCAGGAAGGAAGCCCCCGCTAGGTCTATTGGTCAAAAGGATATAAAAGAGCAATCAGCCGTGATAATCGGAAAGGATAGGGAGGGTAAGACGACGAACATGATGGTTACAATGTGAGTCGTGCGATCAGACATACAACGTGGAGGGCAATAGCGAAGGTAGTAGGGTGCTTGAACGTCTGGTATGTACACACTAGAGATTTAGAGGGTTAGTTTGGGAGGAAGGGGAGGAAGGGGGAGGGAACGAACGTTTCCTAAGTTAATCAACAAGAGGTGAAGACTGGGAGATTCGACCTTCGCCATTTTATGCTCTTCAGCTCTCTGTATCAGGCTTTAGAGACTAGGGATAAGAGTCATTATAATAACGGCACCGCGTAGAACCCGAATGAACGTTGAGTGTTCCCATGACCGAGTAGGCTCTCCAGAAGTTCTTCTGTGACTTGACCAGCAGTGAGGAGTAACAAAAAGATTGTCCTCTTCCGCGAATGTCAGGATCGGAAGAAAAAGCAACCGATAGATCCAAAGGAGGTAAAGTCTAAGAACACGGATTTTGTTGTGTCGGCCGAGAAGAAGGCAAGGCCTCATACCACACATTACCCGCTTATCTCGTTCGCGTGTATCTAGTCGCCGCTATGAGGGATTTCCACCGATTACGAATCTCCCGTCAAATGTAGAAAACAGGGACGTGAGTCACGTTACGAGCATTCCCAGATCCAACCAAGTTACACGTTAAGGGTCCATTTCGATCAATATTGTTAGTCGCTTGACATCGTATTGAAATCACAGCAGAGGACTCCGAAAACGCAGCCGCAGTCGTGACTGAGGTGCAAGAAATTTCAAATACCCGATTTGCTCGATTGACTTGCCTCGCAGCTTACGCCCAAAACGTATTAGCTGTAAACCTTGGCACGAGAGACACCGACAGCCCTTGCGCCAAGATCAAAGACCCAATGGTAAGCATGATACCGCTGAATCAGCGTTAAGTCAGGCCCACATGGACCTCCTAAAGCAGTCTAGTCTGTCTTTGGGTTGCATCCAAAGCACAGATAGGCATCCGGCATCTGGTGCAGAGCGAAACAGTCTCCGGGTGGTAGAAGGCACCGAGGTCAAGGTTCTGACATCTCGAATCACGTCGAGAAAAATATGAAGGCTCGTGAAAGCGAGAGAAAGAGAACCCGGTCGCACCCTTTTCGTTTAGCGAATGTGGCGCACTTTTTGGGTACTCGATGATGAAGAATATAGATAAACTTTGAGACAGTCCGTCTGCAGGTGCGATAGATGAGTAACAGGTCTCGATGGCGCGCTGTAACGTTCCCCTGGAAGCTCCGCGAGGACTTTCGGAACTAAGGCTGCGCGAAGCTCGGTACATGGACGACCACGGATGCCAAAACAAAGATAAGAGGCATATGTGCGTCATCAAGTCCACCCGGACCTACTCGATGTAGCTCCTGATTGAAGATCACAGGGCTTGGTGAATGTAAACCTCCCAAGTATAACAACCCAAGTCAACCCAGTCTAAGACAAAGTGGGATAGCTGGTATAACTGCCTTGGAGCATCTTTCTAAATCTTTCGACCAAGTTTCCGAAAGAATGAGGAGCCGTGGATCAGGTTCTGAGTCGGAACTCGAGAAGATAGACTGGGCGAACACGCCGGGCCGCTGTCGAGAAAATTCCATCCAACTCCAGAGAAATGCGGCAGAAATGAGCCGCAATCAAAGCTATACACTAGTAGAGCTGTGCGCAAGGAGATCAAGCCAAGAGAAAGGTCTTCGAGTTGGAGTGGCCGGCCTCCCGCAAGTGACTGCGGCTGCAACGCGGGGAGCACGCACATGAATGAGTTTGACTCGGATCTTGTTGACTTGGAGAGTTGTCAACACAAGACAAAAATGCAGGGTCAAATGGCCACGCCAAAGCAGTGGATAAGGTCCGCTCTGATACCAAGTTGGGACAGAACGACTTGACAGGCGGGAGTTTGACCCTAAAAAGGTAATCTCCCACATTGGGAAGTCTCGGCTGAGCAAGTTTGCCGATAAACCAGGCGAAACAGCTAGAGCAGGCATGCGATACGGGTCGCTGTCCATTTCATTTGTCACTGTACCGCTGAGGACGTGGTCGGGTGTGGTCGGGCTGCGTTGGGTGGATGATGGCCGATTGGGTAATACCCGCGCCGCGGCGTTGCCAAGGTCGGTAAGTGACCGGCGGCGGCCACCCAAGAAGAGCAAACATTCCACATTAGATGGACCTAAACGTTCCGAAACACTCCCGAACGTCTATATACCACCCTCACCACTGCACTAGAGCGTTCCTCATCAACTACGACAGGCTTCAAGCCGTCTCTCCTCCTTTTAGCTACTCGCCGTCCCGCTACCACGCCTTCACCAAGCTGTCGACCCTCCCAAGGCCCCACCTCAGGCCTTTCGGCATCACTCTCCTTTCTGAAGAGTCTCGGCTGAATTACTGTATATAAAGCTCGTTCGTCTTGCATTTGTTTCCCTTTCCTCATCATCTTTAGGCTCGACGTCACACTTTCCCTCTTCTCTGTATCACCATCAACCACGGTCATTCGTCAGCAATGCTCTCGCTGGTTGTTGCAGCAGCAGCGCTGCTCTCTTCTTCAGCTTTCGCTCACCCAGCAGCATCTACATACCCATGGCACTCGAGGAGAGAATATGTTAATTGGGACCAACTTCAACGTGCGCGCTCATCTCGTTTGGTTTATGGCGGGCGATTCCAATGTTGTCTGACCTCATAACACTCTCGCTTTCCCAGCCTCCTACGACTTCGTCATCGCAGGAGGAGGTCTAGCAGGTCTCGTAATAGCATCAAGGCTCACGGAGGACACCAACACGTCTGTTCTGGTCATCGAGGCTGGAGAAACAGGAGACGATGTTCGCTCACGGATCGACATACCCATCGAAGCGTATTTCAACGGCCTCATGAACACCCCATACGACTGGAAGTACTTGACAGCTCCCCAGCCCGGCTTAGACTACCGCAACATCTCATGTAAGTGGCATTAGGAGACCATTGCGTACTCCAGCCGGTCGACATGAACTGTCTATTTTTACCGCTATGCCTCTTTCCTGGACCTCACCCCACCTTCTTTGGTTTCCAGGGCCCAGAGGGAAAGTCCTCGGCGGCTCGTCAGCCATCAACGGCATGTATATGGTCCGGCCAAGCTCACTGGAGATGGACACCTTCTCCAAGATCCTTGGCAACATGGACGGCGCATCTGCTTGGGGCTGGGATTCCATGTTCCAAGCGATGAAGAAGGTGCGCAGTCCGTGTCGTTATTTTTCTCACTCGCCATTGCGTCATAACACGCGTTTGTTTTCCGATCCTCCCAGTCTGAGATCTTCACCCCACCATCGGCAGACATACAATCGCAGGGAAACATACTGTACAACCCGTCAGATCACGGGACCTCGGGCGTCTTGCACACCTCGTATCCGGGTTACATTCTACCCATCGTCGGAGAATGGACTGCTACCCTCGAGGCCATCGGAATCCCAGCATCACCGGATGCTAACGGTGGTTCGGGCTGGGGAGGGTTCATCGCTACTTCCGCTATCAACCCTACGAACTGGACTCGATCGTACTCCAAGTCGGCCTACATCGACTCGTTACCACCTCGTTCGAATTTGCAAATTATGACGAATCAAACCGTCACAAGGGTCATTTTCGACAATAGTACGGGAACGTTGAAGGCTACGGCGGTTGAATATGCGAACAACGGGTATCAGCAGAAGCCTTGGCCAACCATTGGAGTGAATAAGGAGGTCATTCTGGCGGGTGGTGCGGTTGGAAGTCCGAATATCTTGATGCAGTCTGGTATTGGACCTACGGACAAGTTGACGGCCGCCGGTGTTGCAGTTAGTGAGTGCCGCGGGACTAGGGCATGCGTTTATCTGGGTTGATGCTGACCAATTCGATAGCCTACGCTTTACCTGGTGTCGGTCAGCATGTCCAGGACCACATCGTGCGTACTGAATTCTTCTGCCGTGACAGCTCTTGTGCGCTAGCCGTCATTGTTACACAGAGCACACAGGTGACATTCAAGACCAGCGCTCAAACGACGGCTTTGCTCTATCAAAATGGCGCTGTACGTCCCAATCTAGCCTTCGTGGAGGAGGACACCGTGGATTGATTATCCCTGCGTAAAACTTAGGCAAACGGCACAGACAACCCTGTACAATCCTTCATCAATTCCGCCATCGCGTACACTAATATCACCGACCTCTTGGGCGACTCCGCAGCGACGTTCCACCAAGACCTCATTACGAACCTCAGCACCCATGCCAACAACCCCGCTTACAACCCTTCCACCGATCCGACGGTTACCAAGGGCTACCAAGCGATTTACCAAGCAAATGCAGACATGTTGCTCACGCCGATCGGCCAGGTCGAGCTGCTGCTGTCGCTGACTGGAGGTGTGATCGGTCCCGATACCTTTGCGGTCCAAGCCGCCTTGCAGCACCCTTTTAGTATGGGCGAGCTGTACATTGCGACGCCGAATCCGTTCGACTATCCTGTGATCAATCCGAACTATTTCTCACATGAGGCCGGTACGTTTGGCTCGACTACTTTGGTTCATCAGTGGTAGCTGACTTCAATTGTTGAGTGTAGACATCGTCATTCTCCGCGAAGGAATCAAACTAGCTCGAAGACTTGGGCAAACTCAGCCGCTGTCCAACAACACTGTGTCCGAAGCTCTTCCTGGGCCGGACGTCCAAACCGACGATCAGTGGGACGCGTGGTTGCGATCGGTAGTGGCGACCGAGTACCATCCAGGGTGCACTTGCGCTATGCTCCCCCTGGACCTTGGTGGTGTAGTTGACGCGAACTTGAGGGTGTATGGAACGTCGAATTTGAGGGTGGCGGATAGTTCGGTCTTTCC
>WSUD01000719.1:0-11971 GCA_019633495.1 Tulasnella sp. 427 | reverse complement strand
CTTGAATACTTAAGGCTCGTTTCTGGACTCGGATGTAGCTAGGGCGCAGTGTCTGCGAATATATTGCGTTGCGGCTTGACACCTGCGTGACCTGAATATCTCAAAACGTCTCGTTGGTTAATAAACATGACATCATTTCAAGAGCTTCATTGTAAGAGACAATAGAAGAGGAGATATATTCGATAGAATATGCAAGGCAATTGAACGTTCAAATCGACCAGTAGAATGAGCATATGCCCAGCGCTAATTCAAGCGTGAAAGAGTGGAGAGAATAGTGGTCGGTTGCCAATTATCGGCTTCTGGCCCGCCCTCTGTCGTGCCGATTGTCAGTCGGGCGCCCAGACTATTACGAGGTCGCTGTCGATAGTGGTTCGTAGTAGTATAGCCCTATCGGAAGTTAGAGACTCCTTTAATCTGTCATCTGGTATGGGAAGAGCACGAACGCATCTGCAGTGGGCTGTCGGTCTAATCTTCCATTTCAACGATCATCGAAAGCATGACTGGTCGGTACGGTCTGCCTCCTGAATTCGTTATTCCTCGCACGCTGTATCACCTCCATGGCAGGTATTGCAATAGTCTTGAATAGAGGGCTCGAGCGCACAGTCTAGAGTCATCGTATGGCGGAGCGATTACACCGACCGTCGAAATCGTCAACGGCGGGTTCGATGCATTCAGCATAACCTTCGAAAAAGTGTTCTGCGAGCTCAGTCCAGCCAAGTAATCGATGCTTAATCCTTGATTCGGATGTATCTCTCGCACAGTATTTGGGAAAGGATTCCCAATGGCGGCAAAAGCAGTAGAGAATTGACATTGTCTGGGAGACTGTGGCGTGCACCTCCCCCCTTAGTCGTTAGTTCCTCAGGAGTTCGCAGTCTAATTTTAGATTGCAAAGTCTATACATGAATAGGGTGACGAACCTGTTAACGGAGGACCGCATCGTTCAGATTCTGCTGAACCTACTTCAGAGAGTAGTAAGACGGTACCAAGACATTCATGTCAGCTTTGCACTCAGGCTTCCAAACAGTGGCTTTCCGGAGAGATCACGTTTCCGTTCCCGTGAATGTGAGCATTAGACATGCACGCCAAACTCACATGCGATGGATTACATCAACATGCTAAATCTGCGCAGAACTAGCAGCCATCTCTACGTCTGACTCGTACCCATCCTCAGCTTGCGGAGACCGGCTGGACTTGGCTGGGTCACTGCTATTGTCCCGGGCCTCTACAGCGACCGCAGCATTCTCCCCATCGGGTAAACTCTCGTCTTCGGAAGAGGAAGAGTCGGAATTATCCTCCCCTGCGAAGAGATTATCATCGTCCGTTCCCTCCGCTCCTTCCATTGCTTGATCTTCATCCGAATCCTGATCCTGATCCCCGACAAGCCCCACATCATCCGCCTCACTCGATTCTCTCGCTGACCGA
Source organism: Tulasnella sp. 427 (assembly GCA_019633495.1). Classification (NCBI taxonomy): domain Eukaryota; kingdom Fungi; phylum Basidiomycota; class Agaricomycetes; order Cantharellales; family Tulasnellaceae; genus Tulasnella; species Tulasnella sp. 427. Next base: position 10,549 of record WSUD01000719.1, on the reverse strand, counting down.
GAGTCCGATCCGGCCTTTTCAGATGGGATCTGACCCGAAGGCGAAGCGGAGGGCGACGTGGGTCCGGAGGATCGTCCACTTGCCTCGGCCAATGACGTTTCAAATTCTCCATCAGGCACACTCGACGTCGCACGCGTCTGAGGATTTTCGTCGTCGGCTACGTTTCCGGTATCGGTTCCATCCGCCCCTGACACAGCCGCTGCTTCCAAAGCCGCCAAATCATCCGCTGTGAAAACCTCCTTGCCCAGCGTGCTCCTCTTCCCTTTGGAAGCTCCTTTTCTCGATCCCTTCCTCCTCGGGGACTTGGCCGTCTGCGTCTTGCGCTCCTCCTCTTGGGCGTTCTGTGTCACCGTTCGCGTCTTCTGAGCCTCCAGTTCATCGAGTTCGTCCTGCGCAAACTCCTCGTTTATGTATTCGGCGTACCTCTCGCAGAGGGGACGCCATGTCGGAAACTGAGGATTGGCCGAAGGATTGTTCGGGAATAATAAACGGTCGATATCAGGCGGTGGAGGAAAGTCGAAGTTCGGGCCGGCGTTGATCGAAAGACGAGCGTCGTTGAAGACCGAAAGGAAGGGGTAATAACCTAGCGAGCCATCATCGAAAAAGTTTTCACGTTCGCGGAGGTGAACGGGAATGTTTCTTCGCGTCCGGACATCTTTCTTGGCCAAGGGCTTAAGTTGCAGGTAGTCGTAAAGATCAGTGTAAGCTGGGCCTTGACATTCGCCATTCCGGAAAAACGCGACGCAGGATTCTTGTCCCAAGGTAGGCAGTGAGCGGAGTGAGGGTGGTTCCGCAATTGGAAGTGGCCTCGATTTTCGTCGTCGACTAGCAGCGGTGCCTTGGTTATTGCTCTGCGAGTCTTTGACCGTCGCGTCTTTTTTGCTTGGTGCGGTCGTGGTTTTCTTGAACTCCATCAATTCCGTCATCTCTTTGACCTGAGCGTAGTCCATCGACTCGAAGTAAAGTTGGTTCTTGTAGTTGATGGCGACCCGCTTGCGTAGGACTCGAGCCGGGTCCGTTAGGTCCTGCGGGTTGGGTTTGCGTCTCGGCGGGAGAGAAATGTATAGCCCGATGACGTCCCCCGAGCCGTACGGCTTTCCGTACGGTTTTGTTCTCGAGAGCGTGACTTTATCCCCGGTCTTGTCTCTGTACGAGTACGAGTAACCGTCCAGCCCGCCCGGTCCATTCAACGGCGCCTCACGTCGACCCCATCCCAGCCTCACGTGAGCGCCATCTTTATTGCCTTCCGCCCCATCTCCGCCCCCTTTCTCGACTCTGATCTCCATGTACCACTTGCCCTCTTTCACGGGGACGTTCAGCCTCGCGCTCCTGAAGCCCTTCTCGCCCAACAGGCCCAACCCGTCCGCGGTGACGCGCACGTAGGGCGATCGGTCCTCCCACGAGACGCGTACGTATCCGGCTGGTTGACTCTCTATCGTCCGTTGGGACAAGATGCAGCCCGGAGGGGAAGGGCCGGCGGGAGTGTACCGGAAGCCCTGCCTGTTCATCGGTGCGTCCGTTGTGGTGAAGTACGGTAATCCGTCAGGAGATGGATTGAACGTCGGAGGACGAGGTGTAGGCGCGATGTTGCTCGACGTGCTGGGAGGCGTGTTGCTTGGCGCTGGGGTACTTGCTTTGAAGGGTTCCTTGTTCAGGAGCTCTTCACTGAGCTTCCGCCGTTTAGGAGCGTGAGCCGAAGACGACCGCGATGACGGTGCAGGTACATCTTGCTCGACGCTTTCTTCACGTTTGATGGTGACTTCTTCTGATGCTCGTTTGAGGGGAACGGCGTCGGTCGTCTCCAGTTCCATCGTAGACTGCAAAGGGTAGAAAATCCTAACCGTGGAAGTCGCACGCCGCGAGACGGGGTTTAGAGTCGAGACAACCACTAAGACGCCGTCCAGAAACCCCTCTAAGAGTCCACGTATTAGACAGGGCAATTTCAAGTTAGATCTCTTAACTAGTCAACTCTCCAACAGTTAATACGCTATGGCGGCAAACATCAAGCGGCTCACAAAGGTTGGTCTCCATACATTGCCGCCCATACGTCTCTTCTGACGCGATTCCACCACCCACAGGAGCTCAAAGACTTGAACACGAAGGAGATTCCAGGTGTCAAAGTCTCCCCAAAGGATGATAACATCATGGTCTGGCACGGGCACATCGAGGGCCCCGTGAGTCATATTCCCTGTGGTTCAGGCATGGTTCTGAGACTCATGCGGTGAAAACACCTGCTGCTAACTTGTAGGCAAACACTCCATATCAAGGCGGGAAGTTTCACTATACCATTACCTTCCCCAACGATTACCCATTTAAGCCTCCGGAGATCGTCTTCATCACGAAGATTTACCATCCCGGTTTCAATGAGGAGGGTCATATCTGCTTGCCGCTGTTAAAGGATGAATGGAAGCCCGCGACTAGTATGCATACAGGTGAAAGGATCGAGCGCGCTAAATAGGTCTCGAGCATGTTCAATTAGCTGACCTGCCCTTTCATCGAAGTCTTGAGCAAGGTGCAGGAGAAGCTCGGCAAGCCGAGCCCTGATGATCCGTTCGATACCGATGTTGCTGCTGTGAGTTGTGCCATTTTCAAGAATTTCAAACAAGAATGACTGAATTTTTGTAATATAGGTGTTGAAGAACGACGAGCCCAAGTTTACCGCGACCGCAAAAGAGTGGACCAAGAAGTCGGTCTTTTCGAACCCTTCTCGATGCATTGCGTCCATTTTACTGAAACTTCTGCGATTCTTCGATATAGATACGCATCATAAATCAAGCGAACTATATCCGAGCACGTTGCGTCTTACTCATCGCCGGCCGAGGACTTCTTCCTTTATGGCGGGGCTCATTCAAGCGCCCAAACCTGAGTCCGTTGTTAAATATATCCATGCACAATAAATTCCATCCTTGAAAGCCGCACACGAGTTGGCGCCAACGTGTCTTTCAACAGGCCTGCCCTCGTTGCGATACGCGCCCCTACCTTGCGCCGGACGTGACCCACCAGCTCGGCATGAAGCTCAAGAAACCAACAAGCCGCGTTCGCGGCGCTCTGAAACCGACCGCGGCGTACTGCTGCTTTTACAATACCGAGCGCAATGTATAACACTTCTCGATCATCAGTTCCGCTCATTCCTTCAGTCAGACACGTTTACCAAAAGCGGCTTGCTTTAGTCAGAGGTGTATACGAAAGCAAGTTGTGTATGCCAAGAGATTCCAAGATCACTCGGGATGCCTCCCCCAGACACACTCTTTGAGTCTCCGTGCTATTTCAGGGGGGCATAAAAAGGCACACAGCCCCAACTGTCGCCGAGGATTTCGAACGTTCACGGCGAGTGCGCACGTGAGCGTTGTTATCACGGGCATAGCTGTCCGCCGGGAGACACTCAGGCGCCTGTGAGGTTCTGTCTTCCGGCGTCTTTCGGTGACATCGTGAACTGCCAAGCCCGGCGCTTTCTTCAGCATGAGAGAAATCCTGTTGAGCCGGGTTGCGCGAAAAGGGCGCTGTGACAAGCTTTGAGAAGCTTGACTTGGTGGTTGACAGCTGGCGGTGGTTAGTCAGGTCTCCTCACTGCACCTCTTGAACCACTGCGAGAGTAGAGGAGGGAGGTATGACGGCCAGGCTAGAACGGGGAGGAATGAGGCAAAGGGAACCGTGCGACTGGTAACGCAGCACGGGAATGGAACGCGTGACACGCACTTGTCAGTTTTGGGACGAATGCGCAACCTGGATCTCCATTTCCCCGTTCACCGCAACCCCCTCATGTGAGCATTCGCCATCGGCCATCCATTCATCGTCAGTCATGGTCTATAAAGGCGGCAAGAACGTTTATGGAGGGCAAAGTTCAACGTAAACGACCCCTCCCTCCTCGAAGCCAGGACTCGCAGCCACCCGCCAACGGCATCCTTCGCTCTCCCTGTTCAGGCTTAAAACAAACTCGTCCAGAGTAAGTCTTACCCCTCAAATCGTCGGCCGACCTCTCGTCGGTGTCTCTTTACCTTGTGCTCACCTTCCTCTTCTCAAAAAATTCTGGGTTCTCGTTTTCTTGCGGGCGGGCGTTATAAGTCAGCTATTCTTAGGCTTGCCTCTGCATCTCCAATCCGACTTCCCCCTCCGATGTCAGCCGACCAAACCTGTAGCACTCCTTCGAGCTCCACCTCCTTTCCTTCTTTTCCTTCGTCCTCAAAGCCTCTGCGCTCAAACCAATACAACTTGAACTCCCCTCGCGTCCCCTTCCGCGACGCTCCTGACCGTTGGGCTCTCCCACCGCCTAAAGCAGAGCCCAAACCACGTCTCAACATGCAGTCGACTTCGCAACAAGAGCATTCGAGACAAGATCCCACGTCCTCCCCAGAATCAAAACAACGCTTTCGTGTCCCTTCTTCATCGAACGCCTTCAATACCATAAGGTCGACTTTGGTGGCTCTCTCTGACGCCACGGCTCCCGCGGTACGTAAACCCCAAGGATCGCCCCCTCACTCAGGGGCTGATTTGCAACCGGCGCTTACCTTTCTTTTACCCTCTTCCTCAGCCGCGCAGCAAGTCCAAACCAAGAGCAAAAGCAACCGCCGACGATGATGAGGACCTACTCTCACTAGCCTACGGGCTGGAGGAACCTCCAAACCTGTCTTACGACGCTTACACCAGCCCGCCCCCGAGTTACGAAGAAGTCTGTTTTACCTCTGTCAACGGCATCGGGTCCTCGAACCATCTGCTACCGCGTCAGGTGAGGACCCCTCCGAAGTGACCGCTCAAAGCATGTTAAACTTACCGTTGACGTTCTTTCGGCCGTTCACCCCCTACTTCGGGTTGCGCCTTCAGGACATTTCCAGTACTGCGGACACCATCAGATCGATTGCTCGCAAGGTTCGCAAGGAGTTGGTCAACGGTGGTCGATGAATGATCACTTGACCTCGCTCGCCCCTCAAGCCCCTTGACCTTTTCCGCTTTCTTTGCACCCCTTTCAACCGCATCACAAGTCCCATGGCAGTGCTCCATAGCTCAGCATTCCTCTCTTCTCAATGAGCCACTTTTCATTTGCATTACGTATCTTATTGATCTCTCGTTCGTTTAACTTGTCTGTCTTCCACATCGCATGCTACTTGTTTTGGTGCGATCTGCACTCGATCCGGCTTTCATGCTACATCCTTCGTTCACTTTTATCTTTCACCCTTTGTCCTTCCGCCGATACCAATATCGACTTGTACGATGATGTAACATATCCAATTACTAGCTAGTAAACCCGCAGCCGTATTCCGCCCTTCTCCGAGAGACAGATGTGCCGGGACAAAACAATGAACACGCGCAAATCATGACCGTGCCCGATAATCAGAAACCTGCTTGCCCGAAAAAGAACAATGACTCCTTGCGCAGACCGAGAGTTGCATTTTCTGGGCCTTGTCCTGGAAAGGGCTCGAGGCTTCCTTCTTTCCGAGCTCAGCCAAGAGAAGACTTCGGAGTTCGACCTGGTTCCCTTCGCGTCCACATGCTACGTGTTTATTCGATCCAGAGCGATGCACTTAAAGAGTCTAGTCTCGGTATCCGATCGCCATTAGCTCACCGACCAAGCAAAAGACGCACTGCAAACTCTCGGCGGATGTCGTGCAGCCCAAGGCTTCAACTCCTCATTCCCACCTCGTTACATACAGACGTCCGAAACAGGTTTGGCGCCAACGCGACGATGAACCAGTCAGGTAAGAACTCATTAGTGCGGAAAAACCCCCCTAAAGTCAAGCAGAACGCAGTATGGAGAGTGCAGGCGCTCTGAACGCACACCCCGTACAACTCAAGCTACAAGTCGGACGCTTAGAAACTCTCAAAAACTTGGAATGCATAGATAAAAGCTATAAAAATCTTTCCCAATTGTCCCCCACTGTTTCGGGAACATCGAGTTTAACTTACGACACCCGAGGAATCTATTTACCAGCACCTTTCGACTGAGCTCTAGTCGTCCTCCGAACCGCTTTAGCAAAAACGTCCTTGGGAGCTGGTGCTTCCTTTCCTTTGCCCTTTCCTTTAGCCTTGCCCTTCCCTACGGGCGCTTTCACTGCCGGTTCGACATCCTCGTCTGGCATTTCTTCATCCTCCTCATCACGCTCCGGAGGAGCTACGCGAATGGGAGGGAAACTGTCAGTCGTCTCGGGCAAGTCGATCTCAACTCCCATAGACTCTTGAGCTGGAACTTCTTGGGGCGGATCATCCTCAAAATCGTCGACGAGCTCGTCAACTTCGTCTTCCTCCGCTGGCTCGTCCATGTCTTGGTCTTGGTTAGGCTCATATTGCTCATCCTCTGGCTCGTCTGCCTCAGGATCAGCAGCAATTTCGGCATCCTCCTCGTCCAGTTGGTCGACTTCCTCGTCATCGGACTGCGGGTGTTCGATCTGCGCGGCTCGGATGACCTCGAGTTCCGCATTAGCCGTCCGCTTGATGCCGTCCTTCGCTGCGGTCTTGGATTTCCGTTCGGGAGCAGGGCTGTAGTCTCCATCGCTTCAAATGGAGCCGAGACAATTTAGGACCGAAGCGAAGCCAAATGGTTCAACCAACAATCCAACTGCTCACCTTTCCACCAACTGCACCTCGTCGTCCGAGGCGAGTTCATCCTGCTTCTTCTTTTTCTTGGGCGATAGCCGTTTCAGTCTCTTCGTGATCCGCTCATCCTCATCCCGATCCTTCCTTGCAATCTTCTTTGGAGGTCCAGGCTTCCTCCTCACGGGACCGAGCACCGCTAAGCGGTGGTCTTCCGCGTCCTCTTCGGTGCGCCGCAGTTCGGGATGCGCGTCGAGGTAGCGCTCGATGGCGTCGTCAAACCGGGCTTTCTCGCGAACGTAGTGATGTTGCCAGCTTGATTCGGAGTGTTTCTGGGCCCATGGGTATCTGTCCAGCTTTCGACGAGTGGTTAGCAGGTTCCAATAGAGCTCTTCGAACAGGGACTGAACCCACGTTTTCGCAAAGATACCGATAACCTCGGAAGAATGCTCTGATGGGCAGGAAAGACGCTTAAGTGACACCGTAGAGGATTTCGTGACAACGGAGCTGCTCACCTTCCTGGATCCCCTTTAGCTGGATAAAATTCTGCAAGGAACGCTACCAATTCGCGGTCTTCGGCGGCAGCAAACTCGTAGCGCCTGCAGGTCTGGTCAGCTTTCATGTGGAGCTTATTTAAGGAAGGTAACAGCGTACTGGACTTGAGCGTGAGGAGGTTTGGCTTGCAAAACTTCGATTTCTTCAGCAGAGAGACCTTCGGTGAACTTGAACTTCCCCTTCTTGATGGCGGATTCGACCCATGAAACGGTCTCGACGTGAGTGTTCGAATGCGAATGTTGATTCCTCACTTCCGCGACCCCTTCGTCCGACGTGATGATCACATCGGCTTTGCGCTTGGTGGCGCCCGTGTTCCCGCCGTGTTTCTGAGGTTAACGGGCAAGGTTAGTTTAGTCGTTGGACGAAATATTTGTTGTCGTACCGTAATGAAGAACTTGAAATCTTCCAGCTCATTTTCCGGTATTTCGGCTTCCAGACTCGGGTGTATATGAATCCGCAGGGCAGCGGTTCCTTGCTCGAATACGGGCTTGACGTCTTTGAACTCGTCAGGTTGAAGCACCTCGGCCTTGAATATGCACGCTCGCAAGAACGTATAGGGAACCACCCTCCACTTGGACTCTCGTTTATCTCCTTTGACGAATTTCATTCCAGTGGGAGTTCGAGGGTCAACGACTATGAATCCGCCTCGCTCGGGAGGCGAAGAAACGACGCGCCGTCCTCCTCGACTCTAGTTGATCGAAAGAGCGTCGAGTTACAATGGCAAACTATGGTCATTATGACTATATAGACTTACAGCGATAGCATTCTCAAAGTTTGTGACCAACTCCGCCGGCAAGTCTGGTTGGAGGAAGAAGTGGACCGGTTCGCCGTCAGGATGAACAAACACCTGGTTTGGGGTGGTTGCTGGAGGCGCAGACTTGGTCGCCTTAGACGGACCAGCTCCGGGGGTTGCGGTAGCTTCAGGCAGAGATATCTTGGACGTGCTGTGAACCATGGAACTGGACGACCAGATCTAGGAATGAGCTGAGGGAAGGACTCGATGACAGTCCAAATTGGGAGCCAAACAAACCAAACGCGCAAAGTCAAAACAAACCGGCCTCCCCCCGTCCCCCCTCGTCTTCACGCGCCGAACCGGAGATCGACCAGCAATGGTTCGCAAGACCGGACGGCCCGCTTGGCACTGTTTCCTGAAATACAGAAGTCCACGACAGAAGCTCATTTCATGCTGGATATTCCGAGTTTGACCCCTGGAGCCAAGTCCTTGAAAAGCTCGGTAGCATTGCGGCTTCGTTAGACCTTCCTATTCGTTTGGAACCATCCAGACCTAGAACAGATGCGCATCGACGCCCAGGTAACCGCTTGACACGGAGGTCATGCGTTGCTTCGTCGGAGGGTCAAACTTCCTATAAAGATGGAATGATTACCTGGGCGAGCTTGGAAGGGATCAGTCAACTCCCTCCGAGATCATCGCATGCTACAGTTCATCCTGAAGTCCATTTCTCTTACATCCCTACTACTTGCTACTTCCGTCTACGGAAGCTTGCAGATAGTCCCGGGTGCAACCTGGACGGCCACCAACACGGGAAAGCACGTTCAAGCTCATGGGGGATCAATCACCAAGGTCAACGGTCTCTACTATCTCAGTAGGTTGGCCCATTCTGAACTCGAACACTGACTATACTGACTCTCTGCGCTCTCTCTCTTAGTTGGAGAGAACAAGGAGAATGGATCCGCTTTCCAGGCAGTGAGCTGCTACAGCTCGCCGGACCTCGTTCAATGGACTTTCGTGAACAATCTCCTCAGTGTCCAAAGCAGCGGAGACCTGGGCCCCAATCGCGTTTTGGAACGACCTAAAGTCATCTACAACTCCGGAACAAGTCAATGGGTCATGTGGATGCACATCGACAGTTCGAACTATGGCGAGGCCAAGGTCGGGGTGGCGACCTCGTCTTCAATCTGCGGATCGTATAGCTATATCAGGAGCTTCCAACCGCTTGGCTATCAGTCTCGAGATATGGGCTTGTTCAAGGACACGGACGGCACTGCTTATCTCCTGACTGAAGATGTGAGTGCTTGCTTTGATGGATGCTCTGCTGAAAGCTGACGAGCCTCTAGCGTCAAAACGGTCTTCGTATCGACAAACTCACATCCAACTACCTGGACGTCGCCTCTGCTACTTACAACTTCGGAATGAGCGCCGACTTTGAGGCTCCCGCAATGGTCAAAGTCAACGGAGTTTACTTCATGTTTGCCTCTCATTTAACCGGATGGGATACAAACGACAACGTTTACACCACCGCAACCAACTTGGCTGGTCCTTGGGCGAGCTGGAAGGTTACACACTTCAGCCCACTGATTTCCCATGTTTCCACTACTGACAAACGCTTCCTTCGCTCAGACCTTCGCCCCTTCGGGTACACGCACGTATGACTCTCAGACAACCTTTGTCCTTCAAGTCGGAAACAGCTTTATGTACATGGGAGGTAAAGCACCAGAATGTATCTCTTCCATTTATTCATGCTCACCATAAGCCTTTCAGATCGATGGTTCTCTTCAAACCTCATGCGAAGCTCATACATCTGGCTTCCTTTGACAATCAGTGGGACCACAGCAACCATGAACAATAACTACGTGAACTGGGTGATTGATCCCAACAGTGGCACTTGGGGACCCGGACCTTCAGAGAATTCTTATGAAGGCGAGAGCGCAACGCTCAGCAATGGCGCCAAATCGGTCAGCTGCTCCGGATGCTCGGGTTCGAAGGCTGCAGGATACGTCGGAGGAAGCTCGAACGGTATCGTCAAGTTCGGTTCGGTCAGCAGCAATTCCAGCGTGAAGACTACCATTCGTATCAAACATGAGGTATGGACTATTGGATCGGGCATTGGTCTGCAGATTACTGACAAGTCTTCATTCACGCTACCAGAATGGCGATACCACGCAGCGTTATGCCGATATCACGGTCAACGGTCAAACCCAACGCATCGCTTTCCTTCCCACAACCGACGGGAACACCCCCGGCTCTTCCACCTTACATGTCAACCTCAACTCTGGGAGCTCGAACACCGTACAGATTGTTGGAGTAAGCGGTGGAAGGGTTTCTGATATCGATCGCTTGATGGTCCCAGTCTCCTAAGCCTAGGCGATTCAATGACACTTTGCTCATACCCACTTCTTAACGTGCACCGGTTAGTACGGGAGCCCCTATCGAAGCCATTTAAATAACTGAATGTCCATTCTTATATCGGCTATTGGAGTATCGTGAACATAAAAATGCAGTAAACGCCTGGCGGCAACATAAAGGTAGGGGAACAAGAAGCTAGTAAGTCCGTAAGCGAATCGACAACATCCCAATGAGGGAGTAACAAAGTTAAAACAAGAAGCAGAGTAATGGGGTGATGTGGGGTTGAGAGCGTCTATAGTCATGAGGAAAGCGCAAAGTCCTTGGAGAACCGGCTTCAGAGCTCTAGGGATTCCTCTTTTCGTTTAGACAATATCTTAGGAATCTTTT
>WSUD01000718.1:0-11974 GCA_019633495.1 Tulasnella sp. 427 | reverse complement strand
TTGCGATTCCATGCAACATCTGTGAATGATCCTACAAGGAAGTCATCTGAAGGGACGGAGAGGATATCGTTGTGGAGGGTTGTCGTGCAGGTCGTAAAGCTTGGAACGAGCGAAGTTGCGGGACGGAGCGGAATCTCCGCTTGAAGAAGTCCGCTTAAGTGTACGAGTGACGGGTTGTTGCAGGGATCCATTGCTGCAGGATGGTCGTAGATCAGAGACTTGGAGGAGTTCGCCCAGATCGTAGCTACGTCTGGGAGAGTGATGGATTTCCGTTTCGCCAACGGGGTAGAAGGAGGGCAAGAAGCACCCCAACCCAACTTTCGTCTTGAGCCATTATTCGTCCCCAAAACCGCTGTTACAAGCTCAAAGGTTGATTTTGCAGGATCGAAAAGTGCGAAATGCTTGGTCTTACCTCTCCCCTCCCTCGCAGCGCGGACGGCGGCTTCCCTAATGTGTGACCTCACAACTTGACTGGCCACCCGGACATATAGTGTTTAGGCGCTAGTAAAAAGCAGCCAAGAGGTGCGTGCTTACCTCGGTAATCGATCATTCGAGAACGTAGCCTTGAAGTCGGGCAGCCATTGCTCTACCGATTTCAAAAGGTCCACCTGACCATTCGCTCGAATCCTAAACTCGTGTTCTTTCGTTCCAGCGTCCCTGGGCGAGGGAAATGGTACGTTGACCGTGACCTTTCCTCTGCTGTTAGTGATGGTGAACGAGCCCTACGTAATCAAAGCTATGAGTTCTTTTGGCGTTTACAATCAGTGAATGGATACCCACGTCTTTCGCCGCCAACTCGGTCTGGAATTCGGCAAGGGTTTTCGGATCGACTGCCCAAAATGGCTCGATATCGTAGTATATTCTATCATATTCGTCGGGCAGCTGCACATTGTGCTCCTGAACGTACTCCCACCTACAGTTCAATACGGGGGATTAGTGGCGTAATTTAGGGATGATGAAGTTGATGTGCGATCGGTCCCTTGGTCGCGGGTCCCGGCGGCACATCCGCACGTGGACGAGGAAACGGGGAATTTCTCACCATTTGTCGAAACCTGCTGGAGGTGGCCGCTGGTAGCGTGCACGATATTCTTCGACAGCTTCCTCCAGAGTCGTACTAGCCATGGCGTGCTTTGCCTTCCATTGAGTCTCGGCTCGTGCAACGAGCTCGAAGATCGGGTGGGTCGCCTTCAAGTTGACGTCGACGTGCCCATCCGGTCTGTAGTAATGCGTCGGTGGCTTTTCATAAGAATGCTTTCGAGGTGGCTTGGGTGCGACGATCTTCTTCGTCTCTTTTAAGTGGTTGAATCGATGCTGTAGGTAGTCGTAATAACCTTCGAAAACGTGAGGTCTAGTGACAGGCGGGTAATAGAACTGAGAGCTGAGTACGACCAAAATTGTGATTCCGACCAGCAAAGAAACAGCTCGACTGGGTCGGACAGTTAAGGTCGAGCCCAAGGACTGCCACTGTTGTGAGTGAAGGGGCAGTCTACCGTGTCGAGTAAGTCGGTCAGCGAGCATGGTCGGTGTTGTTTGAACAAGCTTTGCAGACGTGCCAAGATGGTTGCGGCCGTGTACTTGCATTTTATGAGCATATGCACCCGGCGTAACGAAAGGACGGCATAGAGTCTCCCAGTCGCGGCATTACTGAGTCCTCGCCGTCTGACAGGACCCTGACAGAAACACTTCAAACGACCAAAGAAGCGCCGTCATTTCAACCGAAGCGAGTTTTGTTAGCCCGATCCAAATGTTTCGGCGTCTACTCTCGGTAAGTGTTCACCTTCCGGACCGGATCCCTCGTGATTTCCAATCATAGGTAGACCGCCAGAAAAGTAGATTATCAAATCCTGGTAAATATTGACCAAAGGAAAGTTACCCAAAACAAGCGATGCTAACGTAAATTCTCAAATCTGTGCTCGCAAAAACGTTCAGCCCGATCCAGTCTGTGATGACTCGTTATTTGGAACTTTGATGTGGCCGTCACTTCCTTCCCTGTGGAATTCCCCTGCAAACAAAACGAATCGCGTCATTGGAGGCAGATTGGCCATGCCGAGTTGCTAGTGAGCTCACATATCATAACCTTGCTGTCTTGTACGCTTGCAAGTGCCCCCGCGGTTGCATCTGTTCGTGGATCGAACGCGAGTGCTCATTGACCATCGACCGTAAGTACATCAAACCTAGAGACACAGAAAAGGGGGCTCACCATATCCGCCAGGAGTCGTTACTATGCGACAACGTGTAACACCACTCTTGATGTCCGTCAGCCGGATTTGGCCGTCATAAGTCGCCGATGCAACCCAGGTGCCATCTTCCGAAATGGCGACGGATCGGACCACCTAACGCCTCATTGGTAAGACACCTTCGGGCCGCTTGATAGCTCCGAGCACTTACTTGATCTGCAGGTAACGCCTTTTTCGTCGCTGAACCGGGCGTCTCGTCACCGCTATTGGGACCCTCGTCATTGAGGCTCAGTCTCGAGACCTCCGGAGACTCCCTATCGCTATCCACGATCCATCTAGATATCTGCCGACACCGACTCGCGGTAAGCAGACTCGAATCCGAAGCGAACGTCATGGCCCGAACGGCGTCGTCCTCCCTCGGGAACTTTCGTTTGATTTCTCCCGAAGCTCGGTCCCAGACGTACACGCAAACATCTTGCCCAGCAGCGGCGATGTTCGAGCCGCAAGGTGAGATCGCCACGCATTGCACGTTGGATTTCGCTCGTCGCTTCCGCTTGTGGATTCGCAGAAGGCGTTGTTCTTCTCCTCGTAAGGCCCAAACTCGGATTGTTTGGTCAGCCCCACATGACACCATCCAGTTCGTGGTCCAACAGACATCAATCGACAAGACAAAACCTCTGTGACCGCTGAAGGTGTAGACGATGGACCGGCTCGCCACGTCCCAGAGCTGTAATAGACCGATAAATGGGTGTCGGATAAGCAACATTAATCACTCACGTGTATCTTCCCGTCTGTTTCAGCGGTGAGCAGTTCACTCGCATCCGGGCTGAACCGGATGTCCCGGATTTTATACGAGCCATCACGGTCGGAAGCGTGCCGCAATGTACTGTCCGAAGGGGATGTGTATGATGTAATCAGAGGAGTTCGGCCACGCACCATTCTTTGTCTCCAGATGACACATAATAGAGTCGAACGACCCCATAATCTCCTCCTGTAGCTATCCTCTGGCCATCATCCGAGAATCGTAAGCATCTTACACGCCTAGAGCAATGGTCAGTCCCTTACGTCCGAGCAGCGTATTGCTCATCAGCTCACCCGCAGTTCGCCAACCGGGACCTCAAGTTTACTTGGAAAACGTTTGTAAGCTCAGGACAGACAACCGCCATCCAGTCCCTCCCTTCTCGCTTGCTCTTCGTCGGAATCAACACTGTCGGCAAGTCAACAAGAGTGCTGGCGACCTCCTCTGGCGTGTTGTCGAGGATTTGCTCCTTCCACGAGTCCATGTGATGTTGCTGGTGGATAAGACTTTGAAGACATTGTTGAACCGTAGGACGCTTGGCAGGCTCTGAGTCCCAGCATTTTTCAAAGAGGTTTCTCATTGTTTCCGAGACGGGGAGTGAGCCGGGATCGACTGGGAGGACTTGTTGGGCCAGGTCGAGGAGGACGGCATACTCGTTTTTCGCCCCGCCGTAAGGCAGCTTGTCAAAAATAATCTAAAGAGCGGTGGCGTTATGAATGGAAGCCTTTCCTGATTCACTGTATTGTACCCCGAACCTCCAGAAGAAGGCAGCCCCATGCCCAAACGTCGCTGGCGAGCGTTCGAGAGCCATCGTCCTTGATTAGCTCAGGACTGAGATATCGAGTGGATCCTTTGAGTCCTTTAGATGTCGTCAGTCCGCCATCATCGTCTTGGACCATCTGAGAAAGTCCAAAGTCGCAGAGCACGGCTTTGTATTCCCGATTGACCAGTACATTTGCCTTTTGAAAGTTGCGCCTCGTTAGAACGGAGTGTATTTTTTAGAGAAAATGTATTACCGCTTTGATGTCTCCGTGACAGATCGGAGGAGATAGAGCGTGTAAATACGCGAGACCTTTCGCGGTGTCCGCTGCCTGTCGGAACGCGTCGTCAGCGGGAGTCCCGTGACTCGGTTGTCAAGGAGAGGCACCAATGCTGTCCTCCGTGTTACATCCGGCTGGGTACGAGCGAGATACGTTGCAATGTTTCCGTTGGGTTCGTAAGGCGATATGAGCCACGCGTTGTTCAAAGTTACGTCGAGGTGGAAACCGAGGAGGGGCAGGATGTTCGAGTGCTTTGCGGCCGCCCAAACTTTGAGCTCTCGGGCCAGTCTCTAATGACACCCGAACAGTTCCAGGAGCCATTGAGACTTTCAAAAGCCAAATCCTTACCACTGCTGTACGAGTGCGCTGCACACTGCCCCCCGCGGTTCGTAATTGCTTGACAGCAACCGTCTCGCCTTCCTCACCATCAGACAACTTTAACTTGGCACAGAAGACATCGCTAAAGCCACCGGAAACCATGTCTGCGGAGTCGTCTATCACGACGAGGTCGTCGCTCTTCAGGCGAAGGTGCTCCAAGGCAGCCAAGGCATCTTCCTTCCGTACACGAAGTGTGGCAAAGGGTAAGCTCGCTTAAAAACTGTAAATAATAGAACCCAAGCATACCAAAGCTTGTTTCAGTGCGACAGGGTCAGCTTGTTCAGTCATGGCGAATTCCGTGATCCGGTGGTTTTGCTGCTTCGCAGCGCTAATGACACCGTCCCGACTAAACCTCCCTAGTTAATACGACTCAACAACCTTCTCTCCTTGTATTCGGGGCTAAATTTCCTGGGGATTTACTCGTGCTTTGTCACTTTCCGGACCCAGCTGTGCTGGCTGGGGAAGAGGAAGTTCAGATCAGTCAGCGAAAAAACCGGGCACGTTGAAACGAGCGGATATAAGCGGATTTAGCGGCAAAAGACACCAAGTTCACCTTGGCCTGAACCAGTGATGACTTCGGATGGCCCTTTCCATGTCTTTGCGAGAAAATGTGACTGATAACGACAGCAAATTTCATGATTTTTAAACACCCAAAGAGTCGCACTTCGAATTTAGACTAGGCTCAGAAGCTCTAAATGTCGAAACAAGTCTCAGACCTTTAAGGGCGGCATTTGCAGCTTCTCATCACAAAATGTCTAGACATTGATATCGGAAATAGTCTTTTAAGTGGGAAGCGAGAATTCGAGTGAGTAATATCACGATACGGGGTCAGACAAAGTGGTACGCTCTTCTTCATCCTGGACATCAAAATTATACCGTATAATTGATAACTGATCAGAGCTTGAGCACCCTTGGTCATCAAACAGGAACTCACGAGATCATCAGTTTCCCAAGTTTCTTCAGCGTCTAAATTTCCTTGAAGCAAATCTCTAAGGACCTTCCCATCCTTCCTAGGTATGGGGCAGTCTGCCAGTTCGAACGATAGAAAACGACGAGGAGGAGGCGGAGATCCGGTTGCATCGTTGTCGCCCTCCGACGCTTCGCGGCGGGACCGAACTATCTCAATAACTTTTGTGATTCAGTCGTTGGGGGAAGCGTCCACCAAATCAAGAGTGTTTCGAGGTTTGGCAGGAGCTATCGACATCCCTCTTCGTTCGAGAAAGGCGAAGCCAGGGCATCAGCAAGCTGGCGGAGCGGTTGCTTCCATCCGGTGGCATAAAGTTCACAAGTGAGGTCCAGATGGGAGATGTTTGGAAACAGCTGGTCTACGAGGTCGATAAAGCTGGCGAAGTCCCATCCCATAGACCATTCAAGCCGAAGCTCAGTGGAAGTGAATCTTTCTGCAGCGGTAAACCTCCCGAAGAAAATGGTGAAGAACGCCAGTTGAACTGATTTGGAAAATTTGACGCTGGCGTTCAATCTGACGCTGAAATGGCTCGTATATACTGGTTTGGGCGGTGCTATGGAAACTTTCACTCTTGGCAGGTGTGAAGGCGGCATTCTAGACAGCTGATATTCTCTTAAGGATCAAGCGTGAGTGAGTACGATAACTGCACTGGAACCGATGAGACGCTATTATCTTCTTCGTCCTACATATGTAGGCGATAAGTAGTTAGCGTCACCGCAGCATTTGGCTACAGAACGGAAAAACTCACAGAATCGTCGGTTTCCCAGCCTTCGTCGACGTCCAGATTTCCTTGAAGCAGGTCTCTTAAGAGTGTCGCATCCTTCTTGGGTATCAAGCAGTCGTCTAAGCGGAGGGAGACAAGGCGACGTGGAGGAGGCGAATGTGGGTCCTGGTGGTTCCCCGACGTTTCTCGGCGTGACCGGACTATTTCGATAATCTCTTTGACCCAGTCATCAGGAGCCTGTGCCCAACAGATTGAAAGTGTCTCGAGGCTCGGCAATAGCCACCGACTCCCCTCTTCGTTCGAGTAAGGCGACGCTAGCGCATCAGCAAACTGGCGGAGAGGTTGCTCGTAACGGGAGGCATACGCCCGACAAGTGAGTTCTAGATGGGAGATGTTTGGAAATAGCTCATCTACAAGGTCGATGAAGCTGGCAAAGTCCCATTCTAGTCTCCATTCAAGCCGGAGCTCAGTGGACGTGGATCGGTCTACCGCGCTGAACCTCCTGAAGAACGCGGAGAAAAACGCGAGTTGCGCTGATTTGGAAAATACTCCGCTGGCGTTCAGCATGATGCTGACGTTCCCGTACTTGGCGCAGACGGCTCTCCCACACGAAGTGAAGAGTGAAGGATTGGCGTCGGAGCCAGCGGAGGCATGGTCGAGTGCGGCGGAGACCGACCGGTGAGGCATGATCAGCGTGTCGACGGTCTCGGTCACGGCAACCGTAGCCGGTGGCGGACAGACGATCGCTTGGAGAAGTGTCGACGATAGGTGAGGACAGTATTCGATTTGGATCTTGTTAAGCTCGGGTAGGTGAATGGGGGTCGCCAATGCGGATGGTGGAATGTCAGCAACGCAAGACCGGATGATCAAGGTGGCCAGTCGAGGGGAGGATCGAAGGACGTCGACGAATCCGTCACCAAAGTTGAAGAAGGAGTCGTTTTCGTCGATCTCAATGTATCGGAGCTGAGTGCCAACGTTGAAACGCCATCGGAATGCGGAGCGTCGAAGAATGAGGGTCTCCAGTTGGGTCGCAGCATTCTGGAATAGGTCGAAATTGAGTGACTCAGCTCCGCCACGCAGTGTGATATCCGTCAATGTGAGATGTTTGAGGAATGGGACGGGACTGGAGAGTAGTGCGCGACACCGATCAATGGAGTGGTTCGAGAGGACGAGGGATCTCAAAGACTCGGGGAATCTGGAGATATTTGCGATGAGGACGTCAGAAGAGTGCGAGGGAGAGCTCATACGACTGGTCCCATCATGGTAGACATCTAGCCTTCCGCCATTCTCTGAAGATCGCAAGATTTTGTCCACTCGACGCGGTCCCATGTACGTCGTTACGAAGGGCCAGAAAGTGGGATTTGTCTCGATAACGTCCCGCCACCCCTTGCAAACGAGGCGTAGGTAAACGAGATGAGAGTAGTAGTAGTATTGATAGCCATATGATTGCTCTTCTGGTAGAGAGAGTTTGAAAATTTGTATCTCCAGCTCGACCGGGATTTGACTCCAGATGGAGAGCTTGAAGTTAGTCACATCGGATGCTGATTCTACAAGAGCAAGCGAGGAGATGTGAGTACCCGATTACCTTACAGCTGACCGCTGTACATTCGAGTTTATTTACCCCCAGGCATTTTCCTTTAAACAGTGGCGACTTGCGGTCTACTTAGTGAAAGTCGATCACATTGCGGAGGGACAATCTGGCACGGGATTAGGAGCTTAGGGCCGAGCCGACTGGACGGCAGCCAACAGGTCACAAAACCCGGTCTAAAAGGATTGGAAGTCATTATTACACCTGCTCTCAGACTGATAACGTGATCTCTGGAGGTCAACTGTGGGGTCAGGCAGTCACGGTCAGGAAAAGCCACGTGACCTATTTCTAGTTCCGGGTCACGCCTCCCACCGCGACCACAAGTAATACGTCTTTCCTCGCTCCTTCATCTTTCCTCTACCATCTTCTTCCCTCCTTGCAGCTGCCCAAGTGTCCTTGTCTCTACTCATCTGTCCAGGAAGCCAGTCAGGTTTGGTGGATCGACTGTTCTCTCACTCACTGCAGTGCTTAGCTGACCATCCGTCGTTTTGCAGATTTTTGCTTTACGGTCGGACCCTCTCAGGAAAACCTGCAGAGATGCTGGTCAGGCGAGCTGCTGCCCGGAAAACCGTCGGGACTTTGGTCGTAAGACGTTATCACGACCAGTCGTTTGGCTATCGAGAGCCGCGAAAACTCAAGCTTCCAGATTGTAAGACGCACTGCTCACTATACCAGTCGCGCAAACTCACCTTACAAATAAATAGACACATCTTCAGAACTTGAAAACCGCGCAGCCAATGCCTCCCTCCTCCGATATGTTGATTCGGTCCGACAGCATGGACACCGAGCCGCAAAGATCGACCCTCTCGACATGCTCGAGCGTGACCCCGTTTACGCTCTGGATCCGAGCCGTTACGGTCTTCACGACATGGAAAAGGAGTACTCCGTACATGGTATCATGTGGAACCAAAACATGCCCGAGGGTCCCGAAGGCGGCGAAAGCCTCAAATCAGAGACCTGGAAGCTGAAGGAGATCGTCGAGTTCCTTCGGTCTGTGTACGTCGGGCGGATCGCTTACGAGTTCATGCACTCTCCATCCAAGAGTGAGCGATTATGGTTCACGCATCTCTTGGAGAGCGCTGGGCCGCCGCCGAAGAGTCCTATGGAGGACGGGACGAGAAAACGGATGTGGAAGCTTCTCGCTCGGAGCGAAACCTTTGATCACTTCTTACAAGCCAAGTTCCCCAATCTTAAGCGCTATGGTGAGTAAATCTCTCAAGCGGTGGAAAGACTCGAATTCAAGCTTGCATTATCAGGACTTGAGGGCGCCGAATCGATGCTGCCGGCCCTTGATTCTCTCTTCCGGACTTCAGCAAATGGTGAGGAACCAGCCGAAGCTCCATCCCTCAGGTCTCTGACACTCTTCTGTGCAGCTGGAGTATCTTCCATCATTTTATGTATGCCTCATCGAGGTCGTCTGTCGCTTTTGACGGATCTGCTTCAGTTCAATCCCACCGCCTTGTTCCACAAGATCAAAGGCGGAAACGAAATTCCGGAGGGAGTAGGCGCTACGGGAGATGTGATCAGCCATTTAGCTGCTTCTCCCATCTTGAAGTACGGCGACAAACAGGTCAAAGTGTCGCTGCTTCAGAATCCTTCTCACCTCGGTACGGCGCAAGAGACGGCGGTATACAGGTCGGATGCTGATATTGCGGGCTCTATCTTCACAGAGGCTGTCAATCCCGTCGCTCTCGGAAAGACGCGTGCTAAGCAATATTCTATGATCCGAGACTCGTCTCCGGATTGTGCGCTGGGAGACAAGGTCATGTGCGTCCAACTTCACGGAGATGCCGCGTTCACGGGTCAAGGCGTGGTTATGGAGACCTTAGGATTGAGTGAGTTTGCACGACAAAAGGCGTTTCCCGGCAGATGTAACATGGTCGAATTAGGCAATCTTCCGCACTATACGACTGGAGGCTCTATCCATATTGTGGTCAAGTAAGTTGTGTAGTCTCGTCCACTTAGCTTTGAATGCCCTCTGACATTGAACCATTTGATAGCAACAAGTAAGTCGCGGTAGCCATACCTTGGCGGTTGGTATTGACCTAAGACCCAAAGCATTGGCTACACGACCCCGGCTTCTGCTGCTCGCTCGTCATTCTACTGTTCCGATATCGGCAAGATGGTCAACGCACCTGTGCTCCACGTCAACGGCGATTATCCCGAAGGTTAGTTCCCGTTCCTTCTTTTACGAGTTCTCGAACCAGACTTGGATCGTTTGCGTCATTGACCAGATGTGGCTCGTGCCGTCAACATTGCCTTTGCGTATCGAAACTTCTTCCGAAAGGACATCATCATTGACTTGATGTGCTACCGTCAATGGTATGGCCTGAAGCCTGGTTTTCTTTGGTCGGATTAGTGACGTTCCGAACTTTATTAGGGGTCACAACGAGCTGGACGAACCCTCGTATACGTCACCGAAGATGTACAAGCATATTCGAAGTCGTCCCTCCGTTCCGAAGATGTACGAGGAGAAGCTCATCGTAAGTGACTTACGCATAAAGCTGTTTCAGATGGCTAAGTACCTGCATCGTTCAGAACGAAGGGAGCCTTTCAGTCGAAGATGCGAAGACTCAGCGCACCGCGTACAAGTCCCACCTCGAGTCCTGCTTGCAAGCCGTGGAATCATACTCTCCGCCTCCCGTTCAACACGACAAGCAATGGAAGAACGTCGTCTGGCCTGCCAGCACCCAAGCGAACGGCAACCCAGAAACCGGAGTGGAGCCGATGACGTTGACCAAAATTGGGAAATCGAGCGTGGAAGTTCCCAACAATTTCGTAAGTTGAGTTTCTACGATTTAAGTTGAGTTTGGAAATTACGCTAGTGGCTGACGAGGGAACTTTCTAATCTTCTGCGCTCGGTCACTCGGTTTGAAATCATCTTACCCGTGCCCGTTCTCCTGGGCTCTGAACATCCACACCATCTCGCAAACCTATGGGGAATGTAGAACATGCATCCTCGGCTACAACGCCACGTGAAGTCTCGGCTGGCAAATTTGGAAAAGGGTGCTGGACTTGATTGGGGAACGGCAGAGGTGAGTCCTTGAGGTCTCCTGAACTCGGACTTGCGTCCTTGTCTTCGCCACGAGGCGATCCCCCGCAACGGTCGCTTGCAACGCCTCGACTCCACTCGTTCTGCTTCTTAGCCCCAGCAGGTACCCCGCGGATTCCGAGGTTCCTTCGGGGAAGCCAGGGGGTCTTCATGCAGGGCTTCGCCGGGGACGGGCATCCTTTGATATTGCTTGATATTCGACGTTCTCGACCGCCGGCTTGCTTAAATGCGGGGCTTATCTGGTCATTTGACTGACATGTTGTTATCTTGCATGCTTATCTCCAATTAGGCGCTCGCGTTCGGCTCGTTGCTGCTCGATGGGTATGATGTTAGAATAAGCGGGCAAGACGTCGGACGAGGCACCTTTTCACAGCGGTGAGCACGCATCTCGGACCCTTTGGAACCTGGTTCCCTTGGTTTCTAAATTGCGTCCCTATGCAGCCATGCAATGCTAGTCGACCAAGAAACCGAAAAGGTCGTGGTCCCGCTCAATTCGTTGTCCCAGTCGCGCAAGCTGGAACTAGCCAATAGTCAGTGTGACTCGCATCGTATCGTGTTTCTTCGTCTGATCATTCTCCTCGTGCCTCATCGATCAGGCTCGTTGAGTGAGATGGCGGTGCTGGGGGTAAGTCTGTCTGAGGAGGGCGTCACTTGACGTTCGATTAGACTATGTGTGACGTCGGAGAATGATTTCTAATGTCTCCGCTGGTGCACCGTCACGTAGTTCGAATACGGCGTTAGCTGGGAAAGACCCGACATCCTTCCCATCTGGGAAGCTCAATTTGGAGGTACGGCACACTGTAATCACTTCGCTTGTGGTATCCTGTTCTCACACGGCGGCTGTAAATCTCTCCACGCCGAAAGACTTCTTTAATGGCTCACAGGTAGGCTTTCCCAGAACTCCTTTGCGGTTCTGCAGACATTCTAAACAGACGAATCCAGGTCATCATTGATACTTTCATTTCGTCATCAGAGAGTGGGTCCGTTTGCCCTTTACCCTTATAAGCCGTCATCCTGATATCCCTTTACAGCAAAATGGTTGAAGCAGAGTGGTTTGGTCATGCTTCTACCACACGGTCTCGATGGGGCAGGTCCGGAGCACTCCTCTTCCAGGATTGAAAGAATGCTTCAAGTACGCTTCGCCTAATTTGCGATGCTAACTTGCGCACACGCTAACACTCTTGCTGGATACCATAGCTCACAAACGATCGATACGATTTCCCCCGCAAGGGTGACGCGGCCAACGCCC
>WSUD01000717.1:0-11982 GCA_019633495.1 Tulasnella sp. 427 | reverse complement strand
TGGGATGACGAGGCATCTGAACTTATTTCTTCGATGGCTCACGGAGCGAGAAACGAGAGTCAACCACCATGGACCGATCGTGAGCTTGCATCGTGCGTTCAAGTCGGCTCTTCCACTTGCAGTGACTGAACTTTTTAACTTCATGTAGAGCCATCAACTCAGACTTCTGGGCTGCGAATGGCAACATGAGTTGGGCTTTCTTCTGGGTGCTTGCTCTCATGCTGCACGAACCTCACGGCCTAACACCGCTGTATGAAGAGCTTGACGCTGCCGTCGCCTATTGGCTAAAATCTCGCCCGGGCTCAGATCTACGCAACGCTAGCTTGGCCGAGTTGGACGGATTTCTCCAAAATGCGTCGCTCCCGCTCCTTACATCCACCATATCCGAAACTCTACGAGTCTCCGTGTCGAGCACGTCCATCCGCGTCGTGGTCGAAGACGGCGCTACGATCAACGGATACCCCCAGTTCCAGTTCAAAAAAGGCGAAAAAATACTCTGTCAGATACGTTCTGTTCACCTCGACGCAGAGATATACGGGCCCGATTATGCTGTTTTCAAGGCAGAACGTTTCCTCGATGACGGCATCATTGCCGAAGGAGGCTCACGCAAGCCGCTCCTAGCATTTGGCGGAGGTATCTCGAAGGTGAGTACATCCTCGAGGCTATGTGAAACTAAGGCGCCCGCTCACGGTCATAATTCGGTAGTGTGATGGTCGACATTACGCGGTAAAGGGATGCAGACTCACGCTCGCCCTCCTTTTGCTGCATTTTGACATCAAGATTGACCCGGCACACGAGCATCCCAAATCGGCCACAGTTCTGCTCGATAAAACGCGCATCGGAGCGGGAGTAATGCATCCAACAAAGCTAACCTACGTCTTGGTCACAAAGAGAAAATAACTCTGTCTTTCTTTTCCATATGTACAAATTTGGATAGAACGTATTATCCGCACCCTCAATTCTTGGACCTATGCAATGAGTGGACAAAAGCTGAGGCGGCTGAGGACCTAGATTTGAATGCCGTTCTTACTCGGAGACTGGTAGTTCACCTTCAGCCCATACTCGAGGCAGAACTGCACCCGAGTGAGTAATGCGGTATCGTAAGGGGCAAAACTTGACAAAACGGCAGAATTGATTATAGGGTACGTCGTATGGAGTTTACTTCTTTGAGCGTCTGGGACGGCGGCAACAGCCGCTCGCATCACAATGCAACGTCATAATCGTCAATAGAAGACCCGGCTGTCAGCATGGGGGAGAGAGGCTCGAGACCTACCTATTACACGCTCAGCGGTGTAGACCGTTCCGACTTTCCACTCTTGGGCAACCAATTACACAGTCGTTACATCCGCGTTTCGGGTTCTTGGAGGCAGCCCGCGCAGGCAATAATATTAAATAATCCATTAGCATCAGTTGAGTCTTGTTCCATCTTCCCATCAGCTTTCTGCTTTGACCCATGAAGCTGGAGTCAAACAAGTCTATGTTTGCCGCTACTGCTGCCGCTAGCGCGGTTGCTCTCGGATATCACCACTACGCCAAGAAGAGGTCCAATGATCGACGGCCGCCAGTCGTTCCATTCGTTATCCCATGGCTAGGCTCTGCTATTACACTAGGCAGAGATCCAGACGCGTTCTTCCAGAAAGCGAGGTACGTGGCATGTGTCAGCGTACCTGTACCCCAGTTGCTTGAAACCGTTCTGCGTGCAGGGAAACCTATGGCGACATCTTCACAGTTCAAGCAGCCGGTCACTGCTGGACCTATGTCACCTCAGCTTCTGTAGGCATGATCTCAGACGTCGCTCATTCAGAGCGGATATTTAATTTTGTCGTCTGATCTAGGCCATCTCGGCTGTCTATTGCAACTCCAAGTCCTTCGTGGCACAGCCAGCCCGTCTAGAGTTCTCCCACAAAGTGTTCGACATGCCCCGTTCGATCGTTTACGACAACGAATACATGGCCCAAGCTTTATATCCGATGCATCATCGAATATTGGCATCCTCGAACATCGAGCCTATGGTTGAGTCCCTCGTCAAGCACTTTGTTCGCAGGATTCAAGAGCTAAATGCCAAGATTCCGCATAAAACCTGGAGTACGACGCTCGAGGAATTTGTCCACAAGCCCACCTTCCTAGCTATGGCAGCTGCAATGTTTGGGCCCCTATTCAAGGCGGAAGAGGCAAGTCCTGTTATTTGGTCTCACCCCCCGCAAGCAGCTCATATTTTTCTCCTTTGTCAATCAGTCATACGAGCCATTCTTGATTTTCGACGATTATATACCGTTATTTGCATCCGGAGCGCCGTCGTTTCTCATCCAGAGGGGAACTCGGGCACGCAACGAGCTCATTAATATTTTTGAGGAATACTTCAATACTCCTGGATGGGATGACGAAGCGTCTGAACTCATCCGTTCAGTGGCCTACGGGGCGAGGAACGAGAGTCAGCCACCATGGACTGATCGTGAACTTGCATCGTGCGTTCAAGTCGGCTCTTCCGCTTGCAGTGACTGAACTCTTAACTTCATGTAGAGCCATCAACTCAGACTTCTGGGCTGCGAATGGCAACATGAGTTGGGCTTTCTTCTGGGTGCTTGCTCTCGTGCTGCACGAACCTCATGGCCTGACACCACTCTACGAAGAGCTCGAAGCTGCTGTAGCGTCTTGGTCGAAAGCTCGTCCAAGGTCGAATCTGCTCGATGCCAGCTTGACAGAGCTACATGAATTCCTTCAAAACGCCTCGCTCCCGCTCCTTACATCCACCATATCCGAAACTCTACGAGTCTCCTTATCTAGCTCTTCTCTCCGCGTCGTCGTTGAAGACGGCGCGACGATTAGTGGATACCCTCAGTTCCAGTTCAAGAAAGGGGACAAAATTCTCTGTCAAATACGCTCCGTTCACTTCGATGCGGAACTATATGGTCCCGATGCTGCGGCGTTCAAGGCGGACCGTTTCCTTGATTCCGGTACCATGGCTGAAGGAGGCTCGCGCAAGCCGCTTCTGGTCTGGGGAGGGGGCGCGTCGAAGGTTGGTTCATCTTGTTTTGATCTTAGAAGCCAACTGATATCGAACTCGCTAGTGTGACGGTCGACATTACGCTGCAAAGGGATGTAAATTCACTCTCGCACTACTTTTGCTACATTTCAACATCAAGCTCGACCCTACGTACAGGCATCCCACGTCGGCCACCGTTTTACTCGATAAAACGCGTATTGGAGTAGGAGTTATGCATCCAACGAAGCCTACCAACGTCTTGGTCTCGAAAAGATACTGAGCCTGTTTTTCCTTTCAAGATGTATATGTTGAATAAGACTTATTATATGTATACCCTAATATTATAGCTCTGCGATGAGCACAGAGAGCGAGGCTGGGGCAAAGGCTATACTAAGTGACGGGGCTTTGGAGGCACCTGGAGACACACGCTCCGATCTCTCAATCTTTCCACGGTTAGGGGGTAGGAGGGTTCTATGGTCAAGGTAGTTGCATGTCTAGGGTTATGGTTTACACACTTGAAAATATAAAGAGAATTAAGAAACCGCTCAGAGGCATGCTGCGCGCCCCCGAGGTCCTTACACAAGGTAGAGGAACGCTCGGAACGTCATCGACAGGGATCACAACAGCGATCACCCGAAAAGCCAGTTCTCAGTCGTAGGCGGCAGCATAATCTCATCGTCGTGGTTTGACGACATGGCAATTGTGAAATTGCGATACTCGGTTGGATACTATCGAATAGATCCTAGCTGAGTACAGTCTGAAGAAACACTAACTCTTGTCAAAACGGCCTCTACTTATACGCTTTGGCCAGGGTGGTCCGTGCGTCGCGTTGAAATTTTTCTTCAATTGGGAAATTTTCTTCAGGGCGCTTGTTCGGCTTTAGCTGATAAGTCCGAGCCTTGCTGGATGTCACGTGTGAGCTACCGCTTCCAACCACACTTACCTGTCTCTTTGGCACTGTGACCAGAGTCAATGTATTCGGATGCGGAAACTTTTTTTTGGACATGACGTCCCAGTATAAGCGAAAGTGCGATTGCAGAGGTATTTCTGTCAACATGGACCCTCATGATCAATCATGACATTACTTCAAGCAGTTCATTCGCTAGGTGCTTTCGGAGAAGCCATTTAACGGCAAACACAGCTCTTGCTGCAGTCTATAAGGTGCATTTGTCATGACTTGGGGCGATACGGGCTGCAACGTCCCGCATACTTGCTTTTGGTCGGTATCCGTCTCCCCGCTCACGGGAATATATCCGATCATGCCCATTATGGGCTGTAGTAGACCGTGATTGTCGTAGCAACACACTTTATCCCATCTCAGATCTTTTGGAAGCTCTCGACTTAGGGACTGCTGCCCACATGTTACTCGAAGCTTCTCTTGGCGATGGTACTCTCTGGATGCGGTGCTAATTTCGTTCCTCGTGGTGGCTCGCCTCCTAGAAGCCTCTTCCTCCCTCCGCTTACCTCACAGCGAAACCGTAGTCTTGTATCTCGTAACGTTGGTTTTGGTTTGTGTCTCTCATTCCAGAGGAATGTAAACCGCTGGAGCTGCTCATGGTCGCTTCTGGGCCCGATTCGACCGTATGCTTCCCGATCGCTTACGGAACAGCAACTACAACCCCCATACCTAAACGACACATCCGAGTCTGTATAGCCTTAATAGCTCAAATGTGGCCAGACCGATGGTGCAACCCTCGATCGGCCATTTACCCGCATTACACCCACTTATGTAGGAAAGATGGGATCGATTAGACGGAGCCGTCCCCGAACCTAGAAACATCAGCGCGCGAAGTTGGGTGGAGGCCGCTCTGCACGCGGATACGGTCGCCGGGTAGTAACACTGGATGGAGACATACGGTGAAGCAATGCGTAAGCTCGCCCCCCGCTTACGAAACATGTACCGTGATGAAGACTGATGTGCAACATCCTCGGAAGCCGCGTAATTATACCCATTTTGATTCTTATTGTTACGAGTGGGGTCTGTATACATGAGCATTTTCGCACCAAGTCGCGACTCACCTGTTAGGTTAAGAATGTCAGACTAGTTTCACCTCTGGATCAATTGCAGGACGTTTTGTATCGAAGGCGTCTGTGAAGCTGTGAGATATAGCTCATAAAATTTCTTCGTCTGTAGATATTATTGTGTAGTATTGACTGGCGTTGCGCATGGTAATGAACAAGGAGATGTCTGGTCCGATCAATACCCAATCAAATCGCTTGTACCGGTTTGTGAAGCAGAATGAGGTCACCGGAAAGGACTTTCGGCAGTAAATGAAGAGAAAACTATAAGTAAAATAAGTAAGCACTGATACAATGAGGGCGAAACGGAAACTGGAGCTTGATTGGTGGTCGTTACATTAGATATGGCTAAACCAGGAAACGATTCTTCACCAAGCTCAGAGCATCCCGCGCCTTGCCCGAGTCTGAAGACCTTCAAAGGTAGTGGGAGAGCTTATGTTGACTGCCAAGATATCTTGATAATCAAGTTTGGTCACTGTATTCATGAGCCGCGGAGGTACACACGATCCCGGATAGCACGGCTTCGCCAGGTCCGTAGCCCGGATGTATGATAGGTGCCTACAGATCTAAGTACTTAGAGCAAGCCAAAGCACAAAAGCTGAATGATATTAAGAGAAATGCTTGAGTTCCTACGAGAGGGCGAAAGTGTAGGTAGAGTTTGTGTATAATATCCCAGAAAGGCATAGGCGCTCAAGCAAGGAACACGCTTCCTCGAATTAGGACCCTCAGTCTAAGTGCCGAGCGAAGAGGGCGAAGAGAAAACCAGAAGTGTCTGACTGTTGGCTTCGAAGATTCGATATTGCGTTCGCTCTGGGACACCATGTACACTCTCGGACTTGCTACCACCGCTTTCTGGGACGACTCGTCCATGGCGGCAAAGTTCTGCATTCACATATAGAACGCAGTCTGGCTCCAGCGCGCTCAGAAAGCTGTTCCGATGTCCTGCGGACTGCAGGCTTTTGGGAACATGCGGGGAAAGACAGGATAAACTGGACTCAGACGGCCTTTACCCAATGAAACATTGACTAGCCTGGCGCCGACCGCGGCGTTTACATATGTCCAATGGGAATCAGATTCTAGCATAAGGGAAGAAATCACAATCGGGGATGGCTCCGGGTCGGCTTCGGGGGCCGGTGTCCGAGTGCAAAGATCGCCCCAACCTTGGACAAAGACATCTCTACAAGGAAGGCTGACGACACAAGTCCAATCCAGTCAAAAGGGTGATACAACAGGGATCGGATGTCTTACGTCTGTAAGTTCCCGGCTATCGTTGAACAAGGGAATTGAGATAAGTCAACACGTAAGCAAGCCGGGCCAACCGCTGAGAACACCAAGGAGCTGAGACAAGGGCGCGTAACGATCGAAAGGCCGAGGCAAACGGTGTGAAATCGGCGAAGAGCAAGGCAGAGAATGCGCAGTTTGGTCTAGAAATATCAGGTCATTGGCTCATGTAAGAATGGTTCGCAGACATGGAAAGCGAGGCCTAGGGGGGGCAAGTGAGCAAGGGAGTGGCAGTTGCGGCAAGTCAGGGACGTGGGCGTTGTTATTCCGGCTGACGTGAGCAACATCACACACTTCTGTGGCCAGGTGCTCCGGCCGTGCGAAGTTTAAAGCCGGAGCTGAATAATAAGGGGCACATTCGCCCTCCGATCCATCTCCCTCGCGCTCTTCAGCTTCGCCCCCCTCCTCCACCGCTCGCTGACCTTCTGCTCGTCGTGCAATTGACCTTAGAGACCTATCGGTATAGCCTAAACTGCAATCGTCACTGCTACTCCGTCGGCTATAACAGGTTTCGCCGCACCGTTCGTACTTGAACTGAAGACTGTTGTCTGTCTGCCGACCGTCGTTTCGAATTCGCTTCTGTCAACACTACTCTCGCCATGATGCAACAACCGTCTCATCCGCCCCACATACCTGCTACTGGGACTCCAAGCATACCACCTCATCCTGGTGCTGGTGAGTCGTCGTTGGTAGATTAAGACAAGGTCGTCGAGTTTAGACCAATTGGCTTGCTAAGCCATTAGATAATGCCATTCTCCCTCGCCGCAATCTCGTGGCCCGCGTTGCTGACCTAACCTCATTTCTTCCCTCGCCTTTCGCCCTCTGCAGTTCCTCAGTATCAGCTTGCACCTCATCCAGGAGTCCAACAACCAGCATCGGCAGGTGAGTCAACACGAAAAATCGTATGACGTGGCCCCATTTTCGTTGACAATATCCTTTACTCGAATCTCTCGTAACTCAGTGTCGACACAAGAGACTGTGGCCGCACCCGAACCGAACTCTCCTAATCCTGCTGATGATCCGGGACCACGGCGTTCTTCTAGGAAACGCAAATCTCCAGCGGACGGAGCTACGGAGGAGGAGGAAGAGCGGGCAAACCGTTCACCCCCAGCTCCCGCTGCTCAACACGAACAGCCCCCTCATCCGCATACTACTGCGGCTCCTCAACCTACTCCCGAGCAAGTAGCTGCCCAGCAACAAGCCGCAGCCGCAGCTCATCATGCCCAACAACATCACCAACATCCACCACCGCCACCACACCACCAGCTTCCCCCGCTTGGACACCCCCAGCATCCTCAGGGCCAGCATCTTCACCCGTCCTTCCACTTCCACCCGCACCAAGTTCCTCCAGGGTACGTCCCAGTGATGCCCGTCCCGATGGGTGGTGGAGGTGTCGGCGGTCCTCCCCCGCCTCCACCTCATCCAGAGCCCCTGGAGGGGAACTCTCCCCCGACTGCCTCTGGAGGACGACCGCTCAACACATCGAAGCGTGCTGAACAGAACAGAAAGGCGCAGAGAGCGTTCCGCGAACGTAGGGATGCGTGAGTTTGCATTTGCTCGTTGTCCTGTTTGACACCCGATGGATCTGATCCCCCTCATCTCAGTCACGTCAAAGCATTGGAATCCCGTTCTCAGCTCTTGGATGCCGCCCTTGCCTCCGTTGAGGAAGCCAACCGGCGCTGGGAAGAATCCCGTCAACTATGCGAGACGCTTCGCATGGAGAACGCCCAACTCCGTGCTGCTCTTCAGGCGTACCAACAGGCTGGTGCTGCCATCACGCAAATGCAACAAATCGCGCAGTCCCACCAATTGCAACAGCAACAGCAGCCGACAGGACAACCAGACGCATCTGCAGCGTCATCCTCCGAGTCCACGCCCGAGAAGGACGCCCCCACTGAAGCTCAGGCTGCCTCGTCGTGAACTTGATCGTTAAAGCGGCTCGGAGCTTTTCTTCTACTTTCTTGGCCTGGGTGTATCCGGACCTCTTGTCTCGGTTTATCGCTTGGTCCATGATTGCCTTATTCTTCGTTATGTCGTCGGCGTGTAGAGTTTTTAATGTCTCGGCAGTCTCTCTGTTCTTGGCGTCGACCTTGCTTGTAATTCCATTCGATACCTCTGTGTATGCTTTCTCTCTCGTAATAATATCGACACTTCCCCATACGAGATCTCATGACTAGCGAATGGCTTGGATTGCCAGGACTGATTGATTTGGACCGAACTCTGAGGGACCAAGCCCAATCTGAACGTCTCCAATAGATCGTAACTTCCTTAAATATATCGTACAGAAGACAGGAAAACAACAAATACGTGGCGGCAGGTTTACTTCTCCAAATCACGAACCATGGAGTACTTTCCCTTGCGACCACCCCTTCCACTGCCCAAGACAGCCAACTCCCATCCAGTAACCCTCCTCAACCACCTCACTCCACCCAAAAGGTAAAAGGCCACGGCGGGGACGATGAAGAAGACGATTCCAGCCAAGACGTATCTGTAAGGATTGGAGATGTATTGGTAAACCTCTTCGTCAGCAACCGATCCGGCGGTAGTCGTTGAGGGAGGAGTGGAGATCTTGTCATCGGACGACGGCTTCTTGTCCGATGATGGTGTGTTGTTTGAAGGAACGTTGTTCTGGATGGGGGAAAGAAAAGTGAAACGCACTTGTTTTGTCATCTGCGTTTCGTTTTTTAGAGCTCAGCGTGGAGCGGCACCTCTTTGCCTTCAGCGTCGTAGGAAGCTTCGATCGGGAGCTGAAGACAGTGAGAAGAAGAGTTAGGATCACTATAGCAAATGTGATAAGGGAATGCTTGGACTAACCTCGCCAGCGGCAGCGATGACGACCTTTTGCTGGGGCTTGTCGCCAGGTCCCTTGGCGACGTTCTCTGCATTGCATAGTCAGAAAAAGGCGGAAATCGGGAAAGATGAGAACCCGATGCTCACCAATGGCTTTCACGACATCCATGCCCTCCATGACAGTTCCGAAAACAACGTGACGGCCATCGAGCCAGCTAGTGACGACAGTGGTGATGAACTGGTGTAGAGAGCGCGGTCAGATCGAGGAAGCTTTGTATTTTAAAATTAAATATCGTACGAATTGGGAGCCATTGGTGTCCTGCGAAGCAATGTTCAGCGCTCATTTCGCATGTCAATATCATCGTTTCGCGCACCTTTCCGGCGTTGGCCATGGAGAGAAGACCCGGGCGGGTGTGGCGGAGCTTGCTGCATGGAAAGTCAGCACAATGAAGGAGCGAAACGATGGGCGATGATGAACTCACAAGTTCTCGTCGGGGAACTTGTCGCCGTAGATGGACTGATACACTTATGTCAATACTAGAGTAGAAAGGTATCAAAACGGATTAACTAACCTTGCCACCAGTTCCATCACCCCTGGCTATTGGCCAGTTGTCAGCACAAGTAGCGACTACATGCCTTTCAAAAATACCCACTGAAGTCGCCACCCTGAATCCTATCAGCGGCATAACAACGCATTAGATGGGACCTTTGTCAATTATCTGGCTCTACTCACATGAAGTCCTTGATGACACGGTGGAAAGAAGAGCCCTGGTAGCCGAAGCCGAGCTCCTTGCCCTCGGAGTCCTTGCCAGTGGTCAAGGCGCGGAAGTTCTCGACGGTCTTGGGAACAGTCTGAAATAACAGGGCATTATGTTTGTATGCAGATACTCAATTGCGAGAGGGAAGTCGAAGTACCTTGCCATAAAGACCCATGACAACTGAGGACGACCGAAAGACGTAAATGACAATCCGGATACGTGTCCAGAGGACGTCGATACTCACTGCGTCCTAATGGCTGTCCACCGTGCTCGATGTCAAAGTAGACCTTTGGGCGATATGATTTAGTTCTTTATCCTCCTGTGTTTGCAGATTGTCATCGTCACCCACCTTGTTGGTGATGAGGGGGCCCTTGCCAGCAGAAGCTACGACAGTAGTAGCAGCGAAGAAGCCGACGACGAAGTTGCGGATCGACACCATTGCAGTAGACGGGATGGAAAGTTAGACGTAGATGCGGGGATGAGGTCGTGGATAAGAAAAGGAGTTCAGACGTGGAAAACCAAAGCCTTTATAGGAATGGGATGAGGTGGAAGGAGAGACGTGTCCACTTCTTCTCTCCCCGCGCCAGAATTTCCAGCGTTGGAATCCTGACCACAAACCTCGCCGACAAATTCCCAGACCAACAGGCGTGGCTCAGCGACAACGTTGATAACGACCTGAACGACTACTTAACTATCGTATAATAACAACAGGAGGTAAGACTCGATGGACGGCGAGGACCTGCTGGCCTCGTCCGCGTTCCTTCCTCTCCCGTTTCGCGTCCTTGCGCTGGTCGGATTGGGCATACTCTGCTGGACGACGAACCTGCACTTTCTCCATCTCTTGGGCATAGACACGGCTTCAGTCCTCGAAACCCGGACAGACAAGATTCCGCTATCTACACCACCGTCTCCTCCGACGACACCTGCAGGGCATCGAGGGCGCACGCGACACCCGCTGCAGTCCTCTGCATCGCACACCCTTTACGCTCCTTTGTACCGCGTTCTCTTCTACTACAGCGCATGGGTATTCTCGTGCTACGTTATTTACAATCTCTCCGTCAAGGGAGACATGCAAAAGATGGACCAGTCGCGGATCATCATCACGCTCGCAGCGGTAGGCGCTGTCGCTGGCTTGTTCTGCCCTTTCAACATTCTGGCAAAACGTGAGCGAGATATCTTTCTTCAGTAAGCATTTAATCTATAGCCGCTTGACGCATCTACTAGATGTCGTGGATCTAGAGAGTTAACTTCGCCCTGTATAGTGCTGTCCGCAGGTGCATCTTCGGAACGTACCACCAACCAGTGTACTTCAGCGACGTCATTCTGGCAGATATTTTCACCTCCTTCGCAAAGGTCCTTGGTGACCTCTGGGTCTCCGCATACATGCTATTCCCTGGAGGGAGTCTCATGATGTCCAACCTCGACATTCAGGGTTGGTCGGAGTGGGCGATCCCAGTACTCATCAGGTGAGACTCTTCACTGTGTCTTTGCGATATGTACCCATGGCTCACAGTCTGGTTATGCGCTCAGCTTGCCTTTTGCGGTCCGCTTCAAGCAATGCCTAGCCGAGTACTACTACTCTCACAGCACCAACACGCGTTCGCTCTGGAACGCGCTGAAATACGCGTCTTCCTTCCCTGTCATATTCCTCTCGGCGATGCAGAAGCAAGTCATCGCGGATATCACCGCATCGAAAGGCGCAGACGTCGCGTTGAAGACAACTTGGCATGGAGAGCATCACATTTTCCGATTCTGGTTCGTCCTTTCCCGCTCATCGACTGCCGACTGTTCCTGACATTGTCGTTCCTGTCAATATAGGCTTCTATCAGTCGCCATCTCCTCTCTGTATTCGTTCTGGTGGGACGTAACGAATGACTGGGGATTCGAGCTCTTCCGCTCGCAATCGATGCCTTCCACCCCTCTCCCGGCACCACCGCTCCGCCTCCCACCGAGCCGTCGAGCAAGTCCGTCCCCAGAACTCCCCGTCTCTAAACCCCTCCTCGACGTGCAGCCGCCCCACCACTCTCATTCACACTCGCTGCGAACCTACCCATACGGCCTACGTTCTCCCCTCCTGTACAAACCGCCAGCGGTCTACTACGCCGCCATCGCGGTGAACTTGATCCTCCGCTTCACGTGGTCGATGAGGCT
>WSUD01000714.1:0-12037 GCA_019633495.1 Tulasnella sp. 427 | reverse complement strand
AAATGGCCGTGCTTTCTCGCATGAGGCACCTCCTACCTCATCTTACACCACCAGGCCAAGTCAAGCCACACATACAAACGACACGTTTACTAGACAGAGCTCCTTTCTTTTGTTCAAATATTTTGAAAAAATGACGTTGTGAGCGAACTCGGGGATCTATTCCTAGACGGTTGCTTTCAAAACGCTCACTCGAGGAAGAACGGCGGATAAATACCAAAACCACAGAGCTCCAGAGCGTTACTCAGTGGATGTCCGGACCGGAGCTTGAAAGTTAGACTAGACTGCGCCCCGTATCGTGTGCGCAATCGCGACTTGCCGGCGGACTGCTCGGGGCGGGCGAACGGTGGAAGGCGTAGCATTGTATATGTCGTTTAACTGACCCTGGCGGGCACCTTCAAAGTCCATATGTCTTGGGAGAATACAAAGGTAGGGATGTGTTTCAAAGATAAATTGAGAGATGGTTCTTCTCTTGCTCCGTGCTTCGATTCCCCCCGCCGCGCATCGACCTTCAAGTTTGGAAACACCTTTCCGAGACGTTTGATGGCAGATGCATACAGGTCTAACTATTGCTTTTGCTTGAACATATCAGGACTGCCCTTTGTGAGATCCAGATTAGGTGGTCAAGCTACGGGTAAACTCTCAGGCGAGATCAACCTTGATCATCAAAGTGAGTTGACACTGGGTTACAACACGCAACAGGTTGCTTCAGAGTCTGCACTGACTCGAATAGCTCGATCTCGGATCAACAACGGAAACAGAGCTGTATGCCACAGATGCAAACTGATCTCGCTCATGAGCTCAACAGGAAGTCTGCTTGGCCAAGGTTCGCCTCCCAGGCACAGGTATGGACAAAAATCCTTCACAATTGCGCAACCAAATCAAACTTTCCATTATCATACATACACGAAACGAGAACAAAGCCGTGAAAGAAAGCCATCACCGTCCTATTTGAGGCTTTGGGGTGAATATTGAATGTTACGGATACGAGAATCGATGCAAGAAACGGGAAGGCGAGAAGATAGACGGACTCATGAAGTCGCTCTGAGGAAAGCTGTCAAGCTGGTCCAAAGTCATCGCTGGCGAAATCCCACAGTAAACGCTTGCCCATCATATACGCAATCAGAATGGAGAAGAATGCTATAGACGCGTCAAGCCAGAATGGCGGACGGCTTCGAGCATTTTGAACGGCGTCGACATGAACCGGAGTTGGTATTGGCAGAGGTGATGCTGCGGAGGGCGGGGGTGGGGGCGCTGTGGGTTCCGGAGCCGCCGGTGATGATGTTTCTGAAGGAACTTCTTCCATATTTGGCACCGAGTCCTGAGACACAGTGGGGGTGGCAGCTGGTAGGTCGTTAGTCAAAGTGGGCTCTGAAGTTGCTGGGGCAGGAGTGGAGGTTGTCTCGACCCCCTGAGTCTCCGTAGGATCAGTGGAACCCGTCGACGGCGGTTCTGTTGATTGTGAGTCCTTGGTCGGGGGATCTGGGAGCAATTCAACGTTGGGAACACCGCAATCCGGGCACACCCATGACCGAGACCTGAAGAGACCATTGTCAGTCAGCGAAACGGACAGCACGCAGGCTATTAATAGGTGACACACAGTTGCGCTAAGCGTTTGCGCTCAGATATTGGATACTCGATGGCGCCTACACCAACTGCTGCTTCGCCCTTGAGAGGAAAGAAGCCTTGAAGACCAATGATCGCTGCATAGAGTCACGGCCGATGAGTAAGGTGCAATCGGATTCGTCCCAAACGGTCACCGACCTGTACGAACGCCCCAAGCAGGCTGCCAAAGCTCCTCATGATCTAAACAGCAAAGAAGCTCCATGTTAGCCGACCTGCGATTCACGAAGCCGAGAGTCACCGGAAGAACTTACAAGAGGTGAAGCTGATGCAGATCTACGTCATCCGAAAGGGGTAATCATCGCCCGACATACCGCCAGATATCAGTCAGCTTACTACACATCAGAAGTGTAGAGCCTGAGAAAACTGACCTTCTTGTTCAGTTCAAAGCGGCCATTGGGAGTGAGGACCATGATGGACGGCGCTTTGAACGGGTACTCTGACGGGAGACTAATTCGGCAGTGGTACAGTCCACCTTCGAATTCGGTATCTGCCGGCCCACGGATAGTGCAATGCCATTCCTAATGAATCGAAACGTGTAAGTCCCAAGGCTGTCTGCCTCTTGGAACAGCGCCGACGTACAAAGATATCCTCCTACAAGAGCGACAGGAATCAGGGGTCATTCAAAGGACGCAGCACGGCAGCCCGTATTCAGCTCGACGCACCTCCAACGGACCGGCGGTGTACTCCGTGCTATCATCTTGCCTTAACTCTCTTGCCTCCGACATAATACGCTTCACAGCTGGATCGCAGACGAGCGAGGGATCGACGGTCAATGCGCATCCTCCCCGCAACCTTCCGCATTACTCACCTGAGCTGTTCTTGTTGAGCCCCGCTTTTGTAGCCATCAGAGAAGTCAATCACTGGGGTACTTGACGAAAGTGTGGGTCGTTGGTCGCGGTTGGCGTTAGCAAGAGGGTTGGTTGGATTGCGGACTGGAAAGGTGAGTGAATGGGAGTGGTGTGAGTGTTTCACAGCCCTGACGTCGCGGAGAGCTCAACGTGGCCGCTTCTCCAGCGTGTGATATCACGCAAGGTCCCCGTCTCAAACGACCTCTTCCCAAATTTCGACCGCCCCCCGGAACGCGACTAGCAAATGCCAAAACTCGTCAAGCTCAAAGTCAAGCCGAGAAAGGGTGAGACTAAGCGCCTCCCGTTGGCTACTCATGGATGTCTCTGAAGTGCTGACGCTTTGTCTTTGTAGCCGATGTCATCAACCCTTGCGTGCCGGAATTGACAGCGATGCTCGGATGCTGGGCTGTGTCGCACGATCTGAAGAATACTGGAGAGTGTGCACAAGCGGCCAAGAACCTTGCTCAGTGTATGAAGACTTCTGTGAGCACTTTTAGCCGGCTACTGTGGTCATTCGCCCATTTTTGAACGCGTTCCATTTTCGCAGAGCGGTTCTCGAAAAGTCGCTCAATCCACCATCAACTATCACCTTGCAAGATTAGGCAAAAATCTCATGCGATAGATCACCACCACTATATTTATACACTACATCCTCACTGCTACGACCGCTTCGGGAGCCTAGTCTTATGGAGGGACCCGATTAATAGCCGCACCGACTTTTATGACGGCGTCCAAAACCGTTCTCAGCTCGTCATCCGCACCCATACTAGATACCTCCTTCCTCATTTTATCCACCTCCATGTACATTTCCGCCATACGATCGCGTTCAGTCATCATATGCGCCACCCTGGCTTCCAATGCCAGTCGTTCCACGTCCCACTCGCCAGACCGATCGGGAGTTGCCATCGTCTCGTCGCCGGAACTTATCAACGCCTGAATCCCGAGAGCTATGTTGTGATATACCACGGAAAGCGTGTAAATGACGTTCAGTCGCTCCGTGTAAACCCCGACTTGATTGAAATCCGTTTCGGCCACCTGAAGGAATGGGATTGCTTCCTCGAGTGCAGTGACTTGCTGGGCAGGTGAAGGTTTCTCTGGCAAAATGACGGTGAATATATAGACCATATCTCCAAGACTATCTGCCCATACCTTTTGGATCGTCTTGTGACCAGCACTCTGCCATAATGCATCTTGCCAGAGTGAAGCAGGTATACCCGCGGATCTCGATGTCGTCGCCGTTTAGAATCTGCCAGGCTGTCAGTCACCTCACAAGTTCTACGTCCCAAAGATGACCGCTCACTTGAGGTAAACATCCCTCGATGATCCTTCTCCCTCTCCCTGCCATGCCGAATTCCATGCTCACTTCAGCCAGCTGGGCGACCGCAAGGCGATGATAGGTCCAGGTTCCTCGGTACTCCGAATTCCATAGAGCGTCCAGTATGTGCGTCATCGCTTGAGTATATTCTTTGTCGTCCTGAATATCACTTTGTCAGTATCTGCAGCCCCAAAATCAGAGAGTTTGAAGAGAGGTACCAAAAGCCGCCTCGCGATTTTAGTCCCAACGGACTCGTTATGCCTGTGTCTATAGTCAATTCGTTGTCCGAAGGCTTGAGCATACGGCCCATTGCTTGGTTTTCGAGGGATAAGAACTTCCGAGATTAGAGATTCCTGTCGTCTATTTCAAAGGTACCATCAACTCGCGAAGGATTTTCTACAGCAGACTTGCGTGACTTCACCTGCGTTTTGCCGTTTCGAATAACGCTTTCCAAATATCCGACGCCCAGAAACCGTATTGGCGTAGGGTCAACCCACGCCAGGTCTCGGGATCCAAGAGGACCATCAATGCTCCCCCGCAATTCCCTTGGCGGGCCATCTGCAATCAGCGGGTTGATGTGAGTCTCCTTGGACGTCTGAATTGGACCCACTGACTCGTCGGGCTTTGGCTCGCAGCACGTTGAGCCTCGAATCGTCATCACCGGCTTCAGTGAATGTGATGACAATGTTTTCGTGGGTCTGAGCCAAAGATTCCACTCCTACAACTGAATTCAGCATTTTTGGACTGCGAAAGCAATACTCGATTGACGCACCAGCAAAGCTCCAGAGTGTCGCTTGAACGGCGTGGCGCGCCCATTTGGCTTCGTTCGAATCCGCGTAACTCGCATCTCCGCACCCGATGCTCTGATAGAGCTTCCGGAAAGCGAACCGCAGCGAGTCTCCGGTGGAAATTCCTTTCTGCACTTCGTACAGGACTTCTAGTGGAGGTGTATTAGGCTTGACGGTCATGCTAACATTACTTCCTGGGCTTGAAGAAGCGGGGATGAGGCGCTTGAGAAGGCTAGACGTGATCCGGAGGTGAGCTTTCGAGGTTCCATTGTATGTATCTGTTGCGTACTTATTGCAATGCAGAGCCGTCAAGGCATCATTCGCGTTTCGAGCGAGCTTGAGTGCTTCCTCGGCCGCCTTCACAAGAGCCTCTCAGTGTTCGACCGTAACCGAGATACGACCAACGGACTTACACTCCCTGCTGCCTGAAACTCTCCTAGAGAGTAATGCAACCGCGCAAGATTCAACAGGGCGTGCTGAGTTAGACCCGACTCCTCGGTCTGAGCAGAGAACTGCTGATCGAAGAACCTTCGAAGGTTCTCAATAGCTGAATGCACGTCCCCCACTCTCGTAGCTTTCTCGTATCTGAAGGATAGACTGAAGCTTAGACAACAGTGTCATCCGGGGAGATTTGAAGTCATACCGCTCATAAGGATCTATTTGAGCTTGGTTCTGCTCATCTGACAGAGTTGGAACGAGCAACAGCCCGCCCTCGCGATCGGTTGGACGTAGATTGTACCCCGCGTCTGTGCCTTCCACCCAGTTCTTGTAGTCCGCCAGTAGCTTGATGGACCCGCGCCAGGATAGTTTGAAGAAGCTTAGGTAGCAACGTCGGATGAAGAGTCCGAAATACGATCGTCGCTCGACCGCGTAGTTTCCTGCCGTTAACGATCGTCCTGCCTCATCGTCGCGTTCCGGTACGAAGGCAATCACATCTGCAAACGAGATGAGGTCAGTGATGGAGAGTGGGGTCAAGACGCTGGAATCTACCTGCAAAGAATTGAGACATTCCGTCGTGCGTGTAGAGGTGCTTTGGCTACATTGTCCTTAGCGCCAGGGCGTTTCTTATACAGCCAAGCTTCACGTACCACATTTCTTAGCCCGCGACCCATCTTGACATTCTCGTCCACATACTCATATGGACCCGTCACAATAGCTTGAACGAGGTCTTCAAAAGATCTCGGAGGTCTGGTCTATCAAAGTTTACCAGTTAATGCCCGTTCGCAACGCACGATTTAACGAGGCCAACCTCCGCGATTTCCCTTGCTAGAACGCGCCATATATGAAGATTGAACGTGGGTGATGGTGGCTCGCGTAGAACAAGGATAAACACCGATAGAATAGCAATATGATGGGGTCTTAGGACATGGGTGGTCCGTGATGTCTCCTCTTGGGCCGCTTGATGCTGCATGCCCTCAGGAACACGAGGCTCAAAGAATATCCTTCCTCCTAAGGAATATCGGACGCTTCGATATTGTTCTTGATATCCTCGGGGCTACTGGAGGGATAGTAGCAGCTGAAAGCGATCGAGAGACGGTAAGGATGGAACTTGAAATGGGGTTGGATGTTGTTTGGTCGCGTTCCACAACTTTCAATCTCGACTACCACCTCACCTTCGTACCTCATGTCCGCGCTCGTACTCCCGCCTCCCAAGAGCGCCTCCAACAGTGTCGACGAGGCCAATGGGCACGCTGCTGATGGGGACCAAACGTCTTCAAACGCACAATCTAAAACTTCAAAGTACATTGAAGGCCTAATTTATCCTCCACCTGACATTCGAAGTATGTCCAACGCTCTATGATTTAATTCAGAGCTGACCTATGTCTCTATTTTAGCCATTATCGACCGTACAGCTTCTTTCGTTGCTCGCTCTGCAGACCCGACGCAATTTGAGGAGAAGCTGAGAGAAAAACACCGTCAGGATCCAAAGTTCACTTTCGTGAATCCTACCGATGCCTATCATGCCTATTATAGGCACCGTATCGAAAAGATAGAGTCAGGAGAAGAGGAACCAGAAGTTCAAGAAACTAAGAAGGAAGAACCTGTTCAGGCTCCTGAAGCAACGTTCTCTGCAACTAAGGACATCATCCCAAAGGAACCTCCACCGCAAGACTTCGTTCTTGACAAGCCCTCGCTGACTGCTCTGGATCTGTAAGTCTGCCTTGCCTCCGGTACACATGCCTCTGCCTGATCCGCGTTTCGAACAGTGACGTTTTGAAGCTCACTGCATTGTTCGCTGCTCGACAAGGTCAAGGATGGGTTACCGCCCTCACCGCACGAGAAGGCCGAAATCCTCAGTTCGAATTCTTGCGACCCAATCACTCGCTCTTCGGATACTTCAATCGTATGGTTGACCAGTACACGAAGATCCTCATCCCTCCACCGGAGACCCTCGAAGACCTCGCCGAGATTAAAGGCGAAGGCGGGAAGTGGAAGGTCCTGGAGAGGGTCCGCGAGCGGTCCGAGTGGGAGGCGTATCGTCGCGAGCGAGAGAAACGTCGGAACGACGACAAGGAAGCCGAACGCAAGGCGTTTGCCGAGATCGACTGGCACGATTATGCCATTGTCCAAACCATCGACTTCACCTCCGCTGACGCTCAATCGGAGCTTCCTCCACCCATGTCCATCGCCGAAATCGAAAATATGACCCTCGCGCAGAAGAAGATGGCTGCTATGGTCATGGAAACCGCAGCTCCCGAGGTTGAGGCCCTTCGCGCTGCTCAAGCCGCTGCAGAAAACGACGGGGCTTCAGATGCCGATGATTCGGCTATGCAGGTCGAGGAACCCGCCCTTTCCCCTGCGAAGAGGAAAGAGCTAGAGGAAGCTGAGCGTGCGAAGGCAGCACAGGCTCTCAGTGCCGCGCCAATGAAGATTAGGAAGGATTACGTTCCTAAGAGTATGTATCCCTTCTTTGATTTGCCTTTCCGATCACTCACGCTTCTACACA
Source organism: Tulasnella sp. 427 (assembly GCA_019633495.1). Classification (NCBI taxonomy): domain Eukaryota; kingdom Fungi; phylum Basidiomycota; class Agaricomycetes; order Cantharellales; family Tulasnellaceae; genus Tulasnella; species Tulasnella sp. 427. Next base: position 4,516 of record WSUD01000714.1, on the reverse strand, counting down.
GCTCTCGCTGCCAAGAAGGGTGATAAGACAATGACAACCATCTGTCAAATTTGCGGCCAGTCAATACCCGTCGATGAAATCGAAGAACACACTCGTATCGAACTTCTCGATCCGCGCTGGAAGTCGCAGCGTGATGCCCTCGAAGCTCGTCGGGCCACAGCAAACGAACAGCAGCTCGGTGCCAATGTCGTCACCTCTCTCAAGCAGCTCGCCCGTGCGTTCGGTGGGGACGAATCGGATGATGCCAAGAGGAAGCAACTCGAGGCCGAAGCCGAGGTGAAGCGGAAGGAGAGGGAAAAAATTGCTTGGGACGGTTACACCGCGACCAAGGAAGGCACTGTCAACAAGTTCCAGAGCAACGTCAACTTCGACGAGCAGATCGCGAGTATTTGGAAAGCCAAGGGCTTGGCGGGAGCCGATCCGAGTACGACAGGTCCCGGCATCGGCCCCAGTATTGGTCCAGGTGCGGCTGGACCGTCGATGGCATCTGGACCTCCCCCACCAGCATTGCCAGCATCGTTACCTCCCAACCCGCTTATCAACCCAGCGACCGGTCAAGCGTACGCCGCTGGCAGTGTCGCTTCGGGTCCTCAACCAGCAACACAATATGGCATGCCATTCCCCCCGCCAGGCAGCTTTGGCTTGCCACCGAATCCTGGCTTCATGCCGGGCCCAGGTGGATTCCCTCCAACGATGCCACCACCAATGGGAGGTCCGATGGGGATGGGTGGTATGCATCCCTCTCGCTTAGCTCAGTTAACCGGAGAGGGACCACCGCCTGTCGCTGGTGTGACGCGCTCCGCTGAGGAGATGGAAGGTGGAGTGCCTGGCATGGGTGCTGCGCCACCGGCTAAACGGCCGAAGGTTGCGAAGTTACCGGAAGGACAGTATTACCCTGTGAGGACACTTTAATGCGGTTCTTGTTCTTGACCATTGCTAACCAGTCCCAATCGTTTGTAGGAAGCTGACTGGATCGCGTTCCATCCCGAACCCATCACTCTCTCGATCCGTCTACCGTCGGCGGATAACAGCGAGGTTCCTCTTAAGCCCGAGTGGAACTTGGATGGATCTGTGGTGGAGATTAAGGACCTGCCAGTTACCCTGCTGGTGTCGACTCTGCGCGAGAGGATCCTAAGCTATATCAAGAGCACACTAGCAGCTGGCAGGGTGAAGTTGAGTTATGGGAACAAGGTGCTGACCAACTCTATGAGTTTGGCGACGTATAACTTTGACGACGGAGATGAGATCGTGCTCAGTGTCAGAGATGCTAAGAAGAAGTGATTCGAACCTGCATTATTTGTATCTCTGGACTGAATGTATGACTTTTTTCTTCTGGGTCGTCCCGCTGATACAACGCACCACAAATGTCCATTTAACCGTTACGAATACCCAAAAGTTACAAACCCCAAACGAAGGAACAGTGACAGAGAATGAACGATTCAGAACACATCATGCGATATAGTGTTAGTCGGAAGGAACGAAAGGAAGGGTCTTCAACTTTTCGTAGGGTTGGATTGTGACGGGCTTGTACATAAAGAGTGGTCCTTGTCCGGGCTCCTCAATGGTGTCGCCGCTTACTTTACCGAACAGCTTAGGTGCAAAGAATGGCCTGCCGTCTTTGTTTCTAAACAGCCTCACGGGCGAGCCTGTGGTCTTCTTCTTCGCAGGTGAAACATAAGCAGTCCGTGGGTAAGGCAGGAGTCCAGCGCCCTAAAAAAGGATGAATAAATTCCGGCCAAAGGAGCTAAGACTCATCACTCACATCGCTTTCTCGAGACCAACGGATATCCGGCTCCGCCTTCCACGCATCGGTGTCGATATTTCCCGCCTCGATATCGACGGATGTCGGCGATGAACCTTTCCCGCCACAGCTATCGAGGGTACGACTTTTGGCGGGCCTGGAGATCTTCACTTGCGATTTCGTGCTGCTTCGCCTGAGCTCTGCGACTCCGGGAAGCGTCAAAGGACGAAGCGCCGCACGTCTGGATTGAGACCGCCACTTTCGAAGGCGCATCGGGATCCTGAAGGCCCAAGAGGTCAAGAAGGCCAGGAAGACGATCACTCCGGCGAGGGTAACGACGTTGCCGGTTGAGAACACGGGGCGGTCGGGCGTCAAGTCGATTCCGTGACCTTGTACGTCAGTGGAGTGAACGTCTCGGGAAGTTAGAACGAGCATGGTCTTGGGCGACTTTGATGATGGACGATGGTAAACGGGCGCACCAGACACCCTTGGAAAGCTGAGGAGGATGGAGGGAGACGTTGAGAAAAAAATACTAAGAGCTGGCACTTCGAGAGAATAGGAGAGTGCTACTGGAGAACGGTTGGGCCAAACTAAAATTGGGACCGGCCCTCAAGCCGAGGTGGATCTGGGCCGTCGTATTCAGTCAGCGGTACCTGGGCAAAACAAGACATCATTCACGAGCACCTTTCCGCGAGCTCTGACCACCTTATAGACTCACAAATTACTGTTAGACTAAGGATTTGCAAACATGGAATTGAAGTTCGACAACCTTGATTCTTGACTGACTAAGTCAAGGAAGATGTTGTCCCGTCATTGTCGGTGGCAGGGCATTCGCTGTGGTCAACGCTCTTTCCGCTGGCTTCAATTTCTCAAATTTTATTGAATTTTATTCTTCCCGTGTTTCTGGTCCTTGGGCTTTCCGAGTCGTTGTCAACAGCTGCAGTCGCAAGTTGAGCGTCAGCGGAGGGGTCACGTGCCAAGACAGAACTCCGCGATTCGTGAGAAGAACCCTGAGCTGCACATTTTGGAATCGACTATTCACTCGACCTCCATGTTTGGCGCTTTCAGACCATCCTCAGTCAGCGCAAGCGGATTACTATGGTACGTGCTCGTCTGATCACTCAATCTGTGGTCCTGATGACTGACAGAACGCGTGCAGGAAAGTTCCATGGCGTTTGTCGGTTCCTCGTAAAGCACGGCAACGTCAACGTCTAAAGGATGTCGATCAGGTCATTGAGACAGTCCGCCAAAGCGGCGTGCAGTGTGAATCCTTGGTGCGTTGGTAATACCTGAAGCTCGGCTCTACTTGCACACTCACCCAGCTTCTGCAGACCAAAGCCTTAGCATTACCAAAAGAGTCCGAAATGCCCGCGAAGGACAAATACACTGTGTACAACCGGAGATCGAAGGGCTACCGAAAGGGAATTCACAAGGTTCCCAAGTGGACTCGGGTGCGTTGCAATATAATTGAAATCCTTTTTGGCTGGCTGACTGAATTGATGTCGCCCATCAGCTTACACTTAGAGAAAACCCCCTTGGTTTCTAATCGCACTTTATATACTCGCTATCTTATTACTCAACACCTGTTTTGTTGATGCTGAACGAGGCAGGAGTTCATCAAGATTTACTACAGGGTTACAGTCCATTACAGTCCAGATATGCCGCCACTCCGCCGTAAGAAACAGCTCCAGCCCTGCAATCCGTATCATGAGCAAACATTCGACATTGAGCGCCAGAGCCAGCCTCACGAGCTGCGATCGGCGCTCTGGACTTCGGAATTGATCCCCACCGCTCTGAGACGATGTTTCGTCTTGTTCTAGATCCAGCGGTTTACCGAAAGCTTTCCGACCGGAAAGACATGCTGAGCACGACCCCAAAGTGGGCATGTAGTGAATCAGTCAAGAAAGAAAGTACCGGGGCAGCATTTAATGACATTACCGATCCGGGCGTCGAAGCTGCATGCTTTTGAATCGCGTCTACAAGGGCAACAATGGTTGGCTTGAAGGCGGCTATGATGTCGTTGCTGCAATTCCCAATCCATGAGCATTTAAAACAGGATGCTAAGACTTGGCTTTGCCTTGGGACAACGGACCATGTGCAAACCAGGGTATTTTAAGGCGTCCGCTGAGAGACGGCCCAGGACCGGTGCGACGGCGACTCGATGCTAATAAGGCGACTGAAGCGCGTCTCTTGGCGTCGGAATTTGAGCTCCGTTATGCGCTTGTCTCGGGCGAGGGCGAAATGTTAAGAGGTTAAACATGCATAGCTCTTACACAAACTGGGCGCGACAAGGAGCGAGCTTCGTCTGACCGTCGGGCCGAAGTAGCGGGCGCATTATCTGTCACCGACGATCAACATAACCCTTCAATTTGATCGGAACGAACGGCGACCGATCGTGGATGTCGTCGGAGCGGCGAGGCGAGCGACTTGAAGTTACCTGCCGTGGGCCTGACGACTTGCGCAAGGACCGGCGGAAAAACTCGACAGCCAGACGAGTGATCCGACCAACCATGATCCGAGGAAAGAATGTGCTCACCCAAGATGATCGGGCGCACCCGACTCTCAGAACCCGCGTCTCGCGGCTGGACCGTACATGGGGGGAGGTGTTAACATCGAACCCTTTCGCGTTGCACTCGCCGCGAAATACACGCGCTACCTGATTCTGCTCTCCCGGACACCACGATACCTTGAAATGCGATCTTTTTCCTGCTGTTACTTAGCGTAAACGCAATATATTCTGTTGGGCATACATTGGATTCTTTTTGTTCCATGGTG
>WSUD01000713.1:0-12050 GCA_019633495.1 Tulasnella sp. 427 | reverse complement strand
TCGCCCTATCGACGACAGAAACTTCTACTGAGACGTTCACTGGAATCGTCTGCATGGAAAGGTGCATAGTTCACAGTTCACGGTTCGAGAGGGAAACAGGTGGCGATCAAAGCGTCAATATGTTCAAGGCTAGAGATTGGACCATTTTCTGCTGAGTGTGGCGGAAGGATGACGATGATCATAGAGGCGGCGTCGGTGGGCGATCCGACAAGGTGTTGGCGACTGCGACAAATTGGAACAAAGCAGAGATGGTGCAAGTGAACTGCACCACGCGGGTTTGAACTGAACAGGCATTTCAGAAACTTCCTTTCGGAGTTTCCTCATCACTAGCGATGGCAGTGCGGAGATGAAGAACAACTTACAAGTCTCCTCCTCCCACTGGTATAAGAAGTAAATCGAGATACCCAGGCCGCGTTATCCCATCCCCTCTCTTTCTCTCGACCCAACTTGAAAGTCCCATCTAGGATAGATCTGATTTAAGACGGAACATTCCTGACGCTCTTCACCTTTCACTCGTGACAATGGAGGAAGCACCACCCGTTCAATGTGCTGACGACTTCGAGAAACAACTCAAGAAACTCGTGAGTGCAATGACTTGCATATCCCACTCGGACAGAATTGGCCGTTGACTGCTTTTATCCTAGCGCGATATGCTTGATGAACCGGTCTACCGTCGACTGAGTCCGGAGCACATCCAAATCCCGAACTCTACCCCATGCCATAAGGGCGGTCAGGGTACAGTTGTCGTAGGAACCCTCACTCACTTTCTGGGAACGGAACTGTCTGAGCCGGGGTCACAACTCACTGTTGCTGTGAAGAAGCTCAGTTGGAAGCGAGATGACCGAAAAGAAACGATCAAATTTTTCAAGGTATCTCCATTTCATAATTCATATTCGAGTTCTATTTGAACAGATCGGTCGTCGACAGTGTTTTGTGAACGAAGTCAGGCTCACGACGAAGCTCATTCACCCAAACATTGCATTCCTAGTGGGATTTGTGGAGGACCTCGAGAAAGGGGACGCATGGCTTTTATCACCGTGGGAGGCGAACGGTAATGTACGTGAATTCCTGCAGTCGGGGGAGTGGGAGATACCGGAACGTATCGCCTTGGTGAGATCTTTTCTCGTTATGAAAGAAGCATGCGAGCGTTCTGACGCAAATTATTGAATCCAGATTCAGGACGTGGCAAAAGGCGTGGAATACCTACACACTCAAGATCCTCCCATCTGTCATGGTGACTTGAAATCGGTAAGCTCCGCATTCCTTTTAATGTGGATGGACTGGCAAGTAATCGAGTCATCCAGTTCAATATCCTCGTTAATTCGGAATATCGCGCCGTCATAACGGACTTTGGGTCCGCGCGAGCTCGGCCGCAAAGCGACACTCAGAAGGAATCGGACCAACCGAGTACTCCTCAGACTGAGGCGATAGAGAGAACAGTCACAGAAATCGTCAGCGCCTTGAAAGCCGCATTTGACGAAGACACGAAAACTATCACCCTGACCGGTCCCGGATGGTCGCTTCGGTGGACTGCACCCGAGGTGCTCGACGATGGAATGCAGGACCTGCCAAGCGACATTTGGGCACTGGGCTGGATTTACTGGGAGGTGAGTACTTTACGCATTACAACGACTTCCACTCAGCCCTCGCATATACACAAGATTTTTACGGGGGAAATCCCATTCGAAGAGTTGGACCGCGAAGGAGCAATAATTATCCATGCGATTGAAGGGAAATTGCCGTCCGTCCGCGAAAACCCTCAGCTTCGGCACGTTCTCCATCTGTGTAGCATAATGTCAGACTGTTGGCTCGTGGAGCCAACGACGAGGATTGCTGCAACTTCCTTCAGGAAAAAGATCGGGATTCTCGTAAGTATAGTCACGGGCATATCTAAAGGTCTAAAAGAAGATTGACCCTTCAAACAGCCATCCACGGTCCCAGCCGGCAAGCCATCAGAACGTCCAAAAGCGCGATCGGCCCTGTTACTCCTGCAGCTTGGAATAGTCCACTCTATGCAGAGCGACTGGGTGAATGCTGAACTGCATTACCGCGAGGCTTGTGACATTGCGATGCGGACAAAAAATGGAGCGGTGAAGGGAGATGCCTTACAGCGCCTTGGAGATGTCTACAGGATGCGAGGGAACCAAAAGGAGGCGGAGAAAGTATATCTAGAAGCTCATGCCATCCACTCCCGCATCGGTAACGACCAAGGAGCTGGAAACGCACTATTTGGACTCGGGGGGATCTATCAGTTCCAGTCGCGCAATAGCGAGGCGGAGAAAGCGCTCAAAGAGGCCCATGCCATCCACTTCCGCACCGGCGACGAACTCGGAGCTGCAAACGCGCTACGTGGTCTCGGGGATACATATCGCCAGCAGTCGCGCTACAGCGACGCGGAGAAGGCATATCTGGAAGCTCATGTCGTCAACTCCCGCGTTGAAAACGATGTAGGAGCTGCAAACATGTTAGGTAGCCTCGGGGAGATGTATCTCGAGCAATCGCACAACAGCGAGGCGGAGAGAGTTTTTCTGGAAGCTCATGCAATCCACTCCCGCGTCGGTAACGACGTTGGAGCTGCGAACGCGTTAGCTGGTCTCGGAGGAACATATCGCAGACAGTCGCGCGACAGCGAGGCGGAGACAAAGTTCTTGGAAGCTCATGCCATCTACTCCCGCCTCGGACACCATCTTGGAGCTGCCAACGCGCTAGCTGGCCTTGGTGAGACGTATCGCAGCCAGTCGCGGAAAAGCGAGGCGGAGAAGGCATATCTGGAAGCTCATGCCATCCACTCCCGCATCGGCCACGATCTTGGAGCTGCAAACGCGCTAGCTGGCCTCGGTGAGACGTATCGCAGGCAGTCGCGGAACAGCGAGGCGGAGAAGGCGTATCTGGAAGCTCATGCCCTCTACTCCCGCATTGGTAATGACCATGGAGCTGCAACCGTGTTACGTGGTCTCGGAGCGACGTATCGGTTCCAGTCGCGCAACCACGAGGCGGAAAGGACATATATGGAAGCCCATACCATCTACTCTCGCATCGGCGACGACCTTAGAGCCGCAAAAACGTTACATAGTCTCAGTGATATGTATCTCCAGCAGTCGCGCTACAAGGAGGCGGAGAAAGCGCTCTTAGAAGCTTACGCCATCCACTCCCGCATCGGACACGACCTAGGAGCCGCTATTGCATCACATTGCCTCGGGGAGACGTATCGGTTCCAGTCACGCAGCACCGAGGCGGAGAAGGCATATCTGGAGGCCCATGCCACCCACTCCCGCATCGCCAATAATCTTGGAGCTGCGAGCGCACTCCAGGGTCTTGGAAGCGTGTATCTCAGTCAGTCTCGCGTCAATGATGCAGAAGAACCCCTATTACGGGCCCACAAATTATATACATCGGTCGACGATCAGTTAGGTATTGGAGATACCCTCTCGAGCCTCGGATTCGCCCTCCATCGGATTGGAAGGCATAGCGAAGCGGCTTCCCATTGCCTCAATGCAAATGCTGCCTACCAGAGGATCGACAATCACCGCAAAACGGCCAATACGGCTTTGCTGCTTGGTCAGATCCTTCTCGCTCAAGGCCAACACGAGGAAGCCAAAGACAAAACAGAAGAAGCCCTCGCGATTTATATGAGTATCGGTGATGACGAGGATCAAGAAGCGTCGTCCACGCAGCTAGAGCTCATAAATTACTTCGAGTGGCTGGCCGAAAGCGGCCGCGGAGCCGAGATTCCCACTATCATGAAGGCGATCAGAGACCAGTTGTGAGGCGCCGATCGGCCAAACAACTGACCTTGACAGATGATGAATCCGAGTGGCAAATGCGAATGACGAATAGCCCACCTAGACGTATAATGTGACTGTAAATAGAATGATCTTTACATCGAGGATGTCCGAAGTTGTAATGTTGTGGATTCGGCGTTGTTCCAGGATCACATCAAGCGCTGTATTACCTCCCGAGGCGTTGACGACGGTACCTTGGCTCTTTGAAAGCCAGTTCCCATCCTGAATGGAGAAGCATGCCTGTCACGTAATGTAAACGACTCGTTCTGGAGGGTGAGTAGCAAGATGAGTGTATATACATACCCCAAGTTAACGACGCTCTGGCCAACTTTCCAGGATACACACCAGCCATCATTTGTGCTGCATTACCAAGGTCTTAGATAACTTCTGCTTCGTAGCGGCGGTCAGCCTTCCTTGCTGCAGTAGCAGCTCGGTCAGTTTAACCGCTTGAGTTTATTACCACATCTCCGACGTCCCTCCCTTCCCTGTCTACACTGAATCTTAAAATGAACAGATGCGACCCAAAGAGCGGCCAGCTTTCACAGGTCAGAACTATTCAGTGCATTCTAAACGCCGCCTGTAGAATACGCCCCCCTCAACGCTTTTGCTTTAACTGTCGAGAGCTCACCGCCCCGGCGAAATGAGGTAGAATGCAAGCCTGACATCTTTGATATTTCATCAGGACTTTAGGCGTGTTCAAATTCTTCGCTTATCTTTCCAAATGCTCTCCAGCCGCTAACATCAGAGTTGTACCAGGCCACCAAGATCCGAGAAACTCAAGAGGTAGATACAGCAATGCTTTCGGATCAAGCTCAGAGCCTCTCCGACAGAGCACTCGAAGGAGGAAAGGTTATAGTCAATGCTCATTCTCGTTTACTTAAAGCCAGGGTCGATAGTTGGCTCGAAGACCGGCAGTGGATGAGCCTCCGTGTTGAATACGACATCTGTCGGGACTTCGTCAGAGAACACAGATCTCGCCTAACGAAGTGGCGCAGACGTACCTGTGAGCGGCAGAAGACTGCCTTCCGAGAAGAGAAGGTACAAGTATTTGAGAGTTTCGCTCTAAAGTCATGATTATTAACGGTTAGGAGCAATCGACCTGTTACGCCCGACTGACCATCATAAATGTCTCCATCCGATCGTCCAGCTCCACTTCCTCTGATGAAACATCAACATGCACAACGCCGGAATACCCGCCCGTAGGTACCTTGCAATGCTTCTCAATAGCTTGGAAGATCTGCCAGCCCCAGTCCCGGTATTTCTGATCTCCAGTGAGGCGATACGCGATGAAGAGAGACTCGACGGTCTCAGGCCTAGAGAAAGAAAACAATGAGAGCGCGCAGAAAGAAGCGAATGTACCAGAATTCTTACCGTAAGATATAACGAGCGTCGAGGGGTGGCTTGTGACCTCTGACGGGGTGAAGTTCGAGCCGATCAGCGTTTAGACTCCGGGAGGGATTCGAATGCACTCGTACTTGAGCCCCTTGATGTACCAGTCAGCGGGTGCGTTTTGCACTACCCATTCGGGATCATTCGGTGTTCGGAACATGGCGATCTCAGGTGACAAGCCACTGACGAGGCCCGAAGGGCGTAAGTTAACAGCGTGAAGAATCCTCAGATTACTCACGTCTTGGTCTTGTGAGTCTCCATGCAGGTTTTGATTAGGTCCTCTCCCAGCTTCCAATTGATTTTGTCACCCTCGCTGAAAACGCTACGGTCAAGTTGGTTTCCACCGTCGGTCGCGCCCAGCAAGAGGGAGCCTCCCAAGAAGCAAACCAAGTGATCTTGCTTCGGCACTCGTCTCCAATGCCTGTGAAACCTCGTTAGCGCAGAAGGGAGATAGATCCTGGAGGAGAGGACGAACGCACACATTTTCTTCATGCCCTGCCTCGTACCCGCCGAAAGGTTGAAGCTCCGAAGTGTACACCAACCTGCTCGTCGGCGTTACCTGAACGAGGTTCTCCCAGATGAAAGCCATGGCGGCGTCGTACATCTAACGAAAGCCATTATTGAACATCCGACATCATTGAAGTATGAGCTCAGGGTCTTACGTCCTTGTACGCCGGTTCCCTTCGACCGGTCTGTAGATATTGCTTTCTGCGAAGCAAACTCGCTGATTAGTCTCAGATGTCGAGGAGCTAGACATTGACCTACAGGAGATACTCGTAGAACGAATCTCCGCGCGACCCAAGCCGGATCTCGGATTGAACAAATTGTCCGTTCCGGTATCTGGTATTGTAATTATCAGCTTCGAGGCGCCTTGAGAGTATGATTGTAGACGAACGAGAGAAATACAGGTACCGCAGGCGCCTTCATCGCGTTTCTGATTGTATGCATAACCTGAGAAGCGCGAGATCAACATCAGCTTGAGGCGCTCATAGAGGTTCAGGAACGGTATCGCATACCTTCTCTCCCGTTCTCCAATAGGTCTCGTCGCCGCTCAGCTCACTAAGATACCTCAGCTCCAGTTGCAAAGTAGACACCTCTGCGGTACTTGAAAGGCCAGGATTGTCTGGATCAGCTATTCCCTCCCTCGCAGCCAGGTTGACCATTGGTAACGGTAGTCTGGATGGCGTTTCAAAAGCCGTCAACAGCCGGTCACCCAAGTCCACGGCCTTCTCTAGGAATACGGGGTCGGGGATGCCTGACGGAGATGGAGACGAAGAAAGATGATGAGCGGAAAGAAGGCCGCCCAATACACGGATGGTCGTCTACCAAGGATGAGCGGAGTGGGGTCAGGGACTTCGCTAGAAGGCCATGCCAATACTGCCTCACCTCGAATGTACTATGCCGTCCCACCCTATCGAACGACAGCTTATCCGCGATCCAATTCCTCGCCCTATTGTACTCTTCGTCGAGTCCCATAATCATCATTGTGTCGATGGAGTCGACGATCATGTATCCGATGCCGCCACTGTCGCTGAGGTTGGAGCCCTTCTGGCTTATTGGGTGGTATTCGTCATGCCCGAAAGCGTCTCGTTCGTAAGCGTGCCATGCATACTGGAAACCATGTCGTTAACGAAGAGTCCTGGAGACTGCATCCGTGAAACTCGCCTTGAACGCGTCCACGACTTTTGTTCGCCTTGAAACGTCCGCGACGATGACGCTCGGGTCAAATCCCGCGCTAGATGACCCAGTTTTACTCGTTCCCAAGAAAGTTGAAAGAATATCCGGTACCTTAGACCGGGTGTCAGGAATGAAGACCTGATCAGTCACTCATTGGAACCACTCACGAGGTACGTAACGCCTAAGTAGAGGAAAAGTGGGAGACTGTACAACAGCAAAGTCCGCGAGCCTCGCCCTGCCTCACTAGACAACAGCTTGGCACGAAGTGCTTAAGATGAAGCTCAAAACGAGGACGTGTCTGCGCACGTACTGGAGGGGCTTCGAGAGGTTCCGTCACAGTCTCCTCAACGACCGGTCTGTCAGGCGTCTCGGATTGCGTTTTTCGGGTCTCCTGGCTTTTCTTTCTACTCATTTCCCTGGGTTGTCCGGTAGGCGCAGGATTGCTGGGATGATTAAGAGTTTAGTAGCGAAAGTGCGAGGAGGTAGGTTTGAAGTTCGGATGACGCCGAAAACAAGGTGGTTGCCGTTGCCCGCACCGAGCCGTGGGAGGACGGAGACTTCATCTTGGCGTCACCTCCATCGTGTTCGGATTAGTGAACATCACTTAAGAGTATTCGTCTAAGGAATATCCGAGATGTACTATAGAGAAATATAGCACGCGATAATTGCACCAGGTCGCGAATAAGGTATTCCTCTATCCAATGTTTCCCGTCCAGCGCCATTCAAAGGTCCTCGTCACGTTGTCGACGCTCAGGTTACCTGGCCCACTCACAAAGGCTGCGAGCGGTGTACAATTAGAATGCAAGCATATGCTTGTCTTGCATCTAAGCGAGAGCCCATCACGGTCATCAGCGTCACTTTAGTCATGCGGGGAAAGTGAGGCCTTACCCATGGTTCATCGACACGTGGGCGATACGCTGGAGCTGGTCGTTGCCAACAGACAAGATCTGACGCAGCCTCCTCGGTATCATCTGCCGGCAAAGGTACGAAAATTCCCATCTCATAGTTCGTAACCTATGGGGAAAGTCAGCCTTCTGAGTATCTTCCAGGGCCTGTTCACAGTGCTTACGTTCATGACTGGTGCTTCCGCAGAGCCGCTGAGGTTGCCCCACGCTGAGGGAGTGCTATGTGTCGATTTCCGACAGGAGAGTCAGCGTTGGCTCGGTTCAATATCTAATTTTGCGCACAAATTATGCGAACTGAAGGAGATAGCGAGGTTAGGAACCGGTCTTTCGTAAGGTTAATGCTGCACTCACCCAATATAACACCATCCACCAAGTGAGGAAGACGAAGCTTTGCCCTTCGACGCTTTCGTTGGAGATGCAGACAACATGCTTCTGCTCTTGTCTACAAAGATACCAAGGACCATCTGTGATGCTCATTCGTCATCAGCATCTATCACAAACGTCCCGGTGCACACCGTACCTTCGAATGCATAAGGATTCCACCCCTTTTAGACTTTGAGTCGTGGAAGAGCTGTTTTGGATACGTCTTCGCCTCCCATTGCTTCTCTACAGGGGTCATTCGCTATGGTGAACGTCGGTTAGGGACAAGGAGGACCACCGAACGCACCTCTGCAAAACATAGTACCTCCACCAGGCCGCTTTAGCACGCTATTGTCAACGGTATTTAGAGAAGGGAAGAGTATTTTGAGTCGGGAAGCAGAGGGCATAGGTATTTTGCCCCTAGGTTGCTGATTCTTCCAAGCGAACCAACGAGTGAGGGGCTGTCCCTTGGCCGACGACATGAACTCGTTCAGCCATGACGCCGAGTACGTTCCCAACGATGAACCCTAGGTATAGACGGAGATATGAGTTCGAATACTTTCGGGATCTGCGGGGACCGCTACCAACCTGACACTCCAACGACAAATCCTTTCCGTCCGGGCACGTAGCTCCAAGTTCCCGAATGGCTTTCAACAAGCTCGTATGACCGGACTTGGCCACCTGGTCGACTCCCTGGAACTTCCCGGCCATGCTAACGACGAGTTTCACCGTGACTTTCGACCAATCCCATCGGGTGCGAAGCTCCGTTATAGCCCGTAAAGGCAATTGCGGGTGGTCGCCTTTGAGGTGGGATTGAAGCGCGGGAGCGAAGTTCAGCTTTGTCAACACGTGCTGGAACTGAGCTGGAAAGTCATCTGCTTTCGGGTCATGTTCGATGGACTTTGATCGGAGGGGAAGGTCTTGCACCCAAGCAGTCTAGACGACGAAGCGTAAGGTGAGCGAACTGGGGCGACAAGCCCGACCAAAGCGCACACACGTTCTCGATGTCTCTCCAATCGTAATCAACAAAGTTGGCTGTGGATATCATTATCCGTAGTCGTCCAGTTGAGTAGAATACCAGCATAAACTTCATGTGCATACATCCTCTCCCGTTGGGAAGGAATGGCGTGGCCTTGACCCAATTCGGCAGGATGTTGTGAACGGTCGCGTTGCCGTTCTCCCCAGGCTGCCCAATGAAGATAATCGGCACGTTTTCGGGAAAGACTCGTAGGATCCAGTCGATATCATTGCAATAAGAGGCGAAGATGATCAGCTTGATTTGATCATGCTAAACTCAGCGCCAATCGTCAGTGACAACGGATTAGCAAAAGAAATCATTTAGACTCACCCGCTGACCCAGGATCTCAGAGAGTCTCCAGACTGGTTTGAGGTCTTTACTAGGCATGGCATGGCGATTTGCAGTCTGGCGTATCTCTCCTTGCCAGAACATCGGTTCGCTACTGGACGCAACACGAGGCTTCTCAGCCGCGGACGACGTCCCCGCAATTGCACTACCGTTCTCCGCTTTGGCTTTTTTAGGAGGAGGTGGACCTTCATCGTCGTCGTCATCTTCCTCTTCGCTTTCAGTTTCGTCAGGTGCCTGAACCTGCGGACGCAGACGTTTCTGACGCGCGAGCCGTTCCCTCTCCATCTTCGCTCGATCCGCTAGGAACGCACCGACAACTGAGCTATGGGCTACTGGTATAGCTTGTACTGCGACTGGCGTGGATGACTCCTTGGAGGGTCCCTCACCAGACGATACCGATGATATGGAGGGAGAACGTTGTCTAGCATGGTGTGGACGGTTGGTAGGTGGCTGCAATCTAGACGAAGGTTTGGCAGTTGACGAGCTCGCGACGGTGCTGAGGTCCCTGAGAGACCGGCGACTCGGTTCCGGTCCGCGGTTTGTAGACAATGATGGCTTCGCTGTGATTCGGGAGGCAGGTGGTTCAATTTCCTCCGGCTCCGAGTCCGTTAACACGATATGTTCAGGTGCTTTCTTCTTTTGGTTCTGAAGGCGTCTCTGCCGTTCTTCCTCCTCTTTACGACTAATCTCTAGTACACTGGAATTGATACGCGTAAGAGTCGGCATTTGAGTCGGTTGCTCCGGGCTCTCACAGTTGCAGCTCTGCGTCTTCATCCATTAAGTTAAGGTTGTGTTGGAAAAGTTCTTGGCACCGGATTCAGGAAGGGAGAAGTAGTAAAGCCGATTATAGAGCGGTGTACTCTCCGTCCTATCCTCTGCTTTCGATTAACCGCAGAGACGTCGGAGCAAGGGAGTGGTGGTGGGTGGTGGTGGTGGAGGCGTGTTTGTCCGTGGTGCTGCGTTGTAAGGAGCACGAGACAACAAGATACATCCATCACGGGTGATAGTGAAAGGTTTGGGCTGGCAAAGTAGGAAGAAGGTCATGGAAGATCGACTCAGACGTACACGACCATTGCAGGCTGGATGAGCAATAGTAGAGACCGCTCGCTCATCATCACCCATGTCCGTCTTCACGATCAATGCGGGGTCGAACCGCGCGAACTCTACGAAGCCTGCGCGTCGCAGCTTAGACCAATTACAACCACCCCTCTCGCATCTCCCAAGTCTCCATCCATGGACAACAACGAACAGAGCTTCAGAGCGAATCTGTCCCAATTTCGCTGGGCACGAGGTCAAACGGACGCATCCCAGCCACAACCAGCTGCGAGTGCCAACCCTTTCTCTCGATTATACAGCTCCGTCTCGGGCTACGTCCCACTACGCAGCAATGAGCACACCAACGAGGAGGAAGCCTACTTTGCCCTGAGCAGATGGGAGAGGTATGCTCCAGCTATTACTTCTGTACACAGTCATCTCTGACGGTCTCGCTTCGAAGGTTACTTGGCTTCCTGGCATGCTTGCTCGGTGCTGCTGTGTGTTTCTTCGTCGCTTTCATGACGCTACCCTTGCTCGCACTGCGACCAGGAAAGTTCGCATTGGCCTTCAGGTAAGAGCTCCCATGCTATCCTTATCTTGTCTCTTCTAATCAGTTCTATCTGCCTACAGCTTGGGGAGCTTGCTCGTCATGTTTGGGTGAGCCCAGCTCCCAATTTCAGATCCTACCCCCTTAGCTAACCCGGGCTATCCAGGTTCGCCGTCCTATCCGGTCCAATCAACCATCTGAAGCACCTTGTTGCTCCAGAGCGACTTCCTTTCTCCGCAGCATACATCGGTAGTCTGGTGGCTACTCTCTATTTCAGCGTCGTGGTGCGTAGACGGGCAGCTTTCGTCGAACCCGGAGATTGATTGCCGTATTGTAGCAACAATCGTACCTCGGCTCTATAATAGGTGCCATCGTGCAGGTATGTAAGATATTACTTCCCTCAATCCGTACTGACCCATGGCTTAGATCATCGCCCTCATCACCTACATTGCCGCCTATTTCCCTGGTGGTACCCAAACCATTCGCTTCGGAGGACAAATGCTTCTTCGGGGAGCAGGTAGCTCCCTTCCGTGGTAGAATAACTCCCAATCTGATGTGTAGGATAAGTCAGGCGGTAATTTATCATCAACGACATAATCATCGCGTGGGCGACTCCGGATTTGAATACAACAAAGCGACAAAACAACAAAACAATGAGAACATTTCAAAGCAAGGAAGCAATTTTGTTTAATGAACGTGAAAAGAGGGGTATTGAACTCGGATTTTCTGGCTGGATTTATGTGGTGATTAGGAAACCCGTATTTCGGAAGGGTGGCAGCCTAGCGCCGGCTCGAAGAACCTTTCCTTGCTGGCGCCTTTGAACCGCCGCCTGTTTGGGACGGCAAGCTACTGTAAGTCCATGTTGCTCCAGGGCTGATTGTTGTTGGTTGGGTGTTAAGCCTAGGGGTGGCCTGCAACGGTTTATTGCTCGAGGAGGCAACAATGGACGGTCTGGCACTCCAGGCACCCGACGGCGCAGCTGAGGTCGT
>WSUD01000712.1:0-12074 GCA_019633495.1 Tulasnella sp. 427 | reverse complement strand
AGAAAGATGTCATTGCGCATTGAACCGGGCAAAAGTGGAGCTCTCGCCGATCGTACAGGACATCGTTACTCGCTCCCGTTCCTGCGAAAGTCGGCGGTCCCGATCGGATGCACTCTGGTCCATGGATCAAATCGAGTTCCACCGTGTAATCGGCTATTGCCCCGCAATACGCGAATTCTAAGGTGAACCGGGGTCGGCTTCACACTCTGGTTAGCCCGGAACCTTGTCGACAGGAAAGCCGCAAAACAGCCGTGAAATCATGACGATAGTATTCTACGTCGTCTAATATAGCGGCCAGATACAAGCGCAGTTCATTCGATCTTCTTTCTCGGACCTCCAAGGACCTTCCGGCGCTGCTTGATCATGTAGGTGTACAGGGAGTACAATGCTGACAAAATCTCAGGCGTGAATATCCCTCCCATCCTCCGAGATGAGATGGATACTTACAGGGCCACCAGATGGAGTATAGCCCCAGGACAATCCAGTTGTCGAGGGTAAATGCGCCTAGATTAAACCGAGGAGCCGCTACCGAGAACGGAAGGGTGGAAAACATCAGGAATGCTTCAGAAGGCGCGCCAGTAGGATACAGGATGTAGAAGGTGGTGTAGCTAAGAAAAACCAAGTGTTGATGGGATCAGGTTTGCGGCCTGGGGTAACATATCCGAGACGAGTCCGAGCAACTCACCGAATCCAGAGCAGAGGATACGGCTCAAGTTCCAAAATGTTGCAAGCGTAGAATGCATATCGTATCACTTCCGTGAGTGACCATGCCAGGACCATGGAAGCATAAAACGGGTTGGAGTGGGTCTGCGAAACGCCGGAGGAACAAGAGGTGAGAAAAAGAAGAGTTCTAATCTGCTCTCGGACACTCGGAGCCATTGTCCCTAGATCATCGCCGCCCCCTCCCCCAGCAAAAGGCATGTAAAACCCAAGTAAAATGAACTCACGCTCGGATACTGATCGGTAATACCCCACACCACGATGATTCTCGAGGCCACTTGCATGACGGTAGTCGTCAGAGGACTCCGTACCCATCCGAGGGCGGAGTGCACAACTTCCAAAAGCGCCCCGGTTTGAATCCACTTTACCACCGGACCGATCACCATATAAAGCGTGGAAGCACGCTCCAGGATAGGAACCGCCCATTCCGGTGCCCAGCTGTACTTTCCGATAGGATTCGCCGGTCCGTAAGCAAGCTTCAATGGTAACAGCCCGCCGCGGAGATACTGATGGGTCGAAAGCGGCAGGTGGTTCTCAACGGCGGACTTTGAGATACCAGACAGATGGAGGGTGATTATGACCAAAAGGTAAAACCATGCCAGGGAACTAGCAGTGTTGTACAGGAACAGATAGGCTGATACGACGGCTGAAAGAAAGCCCAGATTAGTCCGCAAGAGACAAACACGCAATAAAAACGAACAACAAAACCTGGTCTAGCTCGTTTCTTATCCTGGTTGCGAGTCGTTTGGCTCTTTTTGGTCGCTTCTTCTGTGTATTCCTCTATCCGGGCCATACTCGAATATTTGAGAGTGCACTGCTTGGATGATGACGCGAAGAACGAAGGGGCGATACTCTCACGGCTTGCTGACCTCAGCACCTTCGGATATCGCACACGTTGAACATCGGAGTAAACTTCGCAGGAACTCTGCTCAACCTTAATCGCTTCGACTACTCCGAGGATGACTCTTGAGGACGCCCCACGAAGATATGAAACCTTCCATCCGCTCCAAACTCGTCTGGATGGCTTAGGTGTCCCTCTTTTGTGAGTTTCTCCACTGGTTTGGACAACGTCCGGGGCTTTGGTCGCTCTCCTGGAGAAATCTTGCAAAATAATCCGGAAAGCGTTCATCTCTGTGGTGCGGCTTGGTACACAACACGCGGCGGCTCTTGAGAATCCCCAGAAAAGCTTGAAACTACGCATTCTCGGAACCCTTCAGCCTCGCCGACGGTCGGGTCGGGTTCTTCCAGGCCCACCCTCGGGAGTGCGCTGAAACTACTCCGTTTTATCCGGAGAGGCTCCTCTTGCAATTCCGTCCCCCGAATTGTGCCCGTGTGCGCATCTCCAGAGGATGAATCCTCCGTCTAGATTTACCGGTTCCTGTCCGGGCGTCTCCTCCACCACACGACCAACGAAAATGCCCTGTTGTTGCCCCAGATTTCAATACGCATCAGTCCTGAGCGTCATCTATCTTTTACATATATTCAACGGAGTCGAAATTTTTTGATCTCCAGACCACACCATTCCCCACTCCCCGTTTCTGAGCCTCCTCAATCATTCCAATGACAACCTCCAGACCTCTCGTTGCAGTGTGCGGGGCCACCGGCGCCCAAGGTGGATCCGTGGCTCGGTTCTTACTCCAAGAAGGCAGCTTTCGCGTTCGTGCCTTGACGAGGCAGCCTGAGTCCGCGAAGGCGATGGGTAAGTGCTTCTCTGTCATCGATAGGAACGGGAAGCGCTTAACTTCTTATTGGCTCTCCGTGTGACTTCAACGACATTCTTGCAGCTCTCTCTCGACAAGGTGCCGACATTGCACGAGCTGACTTTAATGACCCCGAGAGTCTTCTAACCGCTTTCCGGGGAGCCTATGCGGTCTTCTGCGTGACGAATTGTGAGTTATATTTGCTGGCTGTATAGATCTCATGCCCACGATCATTAACCTTATATTGTTTTATAGACTGGGATCCTTCCGCTGAGTGCGGAAAGAAGCAGGTGCAGCAAGGCAAGAACATCGTTGACGCTGCGAAGGCCTGCAATGTTAAGCATTTCATTTGCTCGTAAGGATAATCATTGCGAGACAGTTCTGCATGATTGAACCTCTCCTCATAGGACCGCCGAGCACACCGGCGATATCAATGTTCCTCACTGGGAAACACAGGCCTCAATAAACGATTACCTACTAGAATCGAAAGTCCCCAGAACTTCGTACGTCAGGCGTCAAATACTACTGTCGGAAGAACGTGCTGACCCGCTCCTTCGGACCGTTGCAAGCTTGTACACCACAATCTACTACGAGAACATGTGGGGACTTTTCCCGTTCCAGAAGGTGAGTGACATCTGTGATCCTAGAGGCTTCGAACCTCGAACTGATCGATCTTGTTCATCATGGAATCAGGTGTCACCCACAGAGGTCAAATTTTCTTGGCCGTTCCCTACCGATGCTACGTTCCCAGTATACTCCTGCGACGACACGGGTGGATATGTGAGGGATAGATCTCATATCGGCTATTTGCTGTCAATTGACTAGGAACTTAGGTCTTGAATATCCTTAAGCGTCCACAAGAGTTCATCGGTGAGATTCAGGCCCGATCAGACCTCGGTAACGTATTAACAGTGCCTTAATCCAGGTCGAGACGTCAAAATCGCTTCCGAGTTTATCAGTCCTAGAGATTGGGTTTCTACAATGAACGAAGTACTTGCTACACGGAGTACCTTCGTTCGTGTTTCACTTGATGAGATTGATATGAGAACCTTCGATGCCCTGCGTGGGACGGTCTGGCCGGAAGCATGGTTGAAGTACGTGAATTCGAGGCATCTCAGCGTTTGGGCCCAACTGACGGGGTTGACATCTCTTCCCTCGACTTGGAACCTAATTAGCTCCAGTACGTTTTCCTGCTGCTTGCTCTCTCCGTGACCCATTCTGAACTCTTCCCGTCTACAGAGATGCTTATTTCCAATGGCGCTCCCCCCTTCCGCGATCCCGCTTACAGTCGACGAGTTTTCCCTCGGCTCAAGACGCTCTGGGAGATTGTCGATGAAAATTGGGAAAAGATTTTGGCCGCCGCCCGCTAATTGGCTCACTGACGTCTTCGGCGTCAATCCCGTAATATACCCATTAAATCCTTTTATTCTTCCGATCACTTATTCCATAGATTGTACGCCACCATCCCACTGCTCGTTCTCCCCTACGTATTGTGCTCTATTTAATCGTCCAGAATGCTACTCTCGACTGCTGAACAGCTCTCCCCTTCTGCCTTCGGCAATCCCACACCCCTCAAAATTTCCAGTGGTCGTTCCTCAATCAGCAGGCTCTTTTCCTCTTCTGACTTAGTGATCATCATTCCAGCAAACCCCAAAGCATTCACTGGGATATCCACCTTTCCTCGAGATAGTTGGTGTTCGGCACTACCCCGTGGAATGACGTGAAGATGGTCGAAAGTGAGAAGTACGTTATAGGCTGGGGGGCCGTCCGGAAGAACCGGAAGCTGCCTCAAAGTTTGGAACGTGAGATCCATGAGAGAGATGAATGCTTGAGCAAGTATGTCCAAGACTTCCTCCAGAGGTCTCGACTGATATGCAGGTAACCGGAAGATATGGTGGGCATAGGGCAGCTGAGAAATAACGAATGCTTTGCCTAATTGATGGGACGGTCAGAAAGCCATGTGAGGCTACTAGACCGTTATCTGCGAGAGTCATCTCCGTACCATCAACCTCTAACCGTTGGCGCCTCGCCAACCTCTCAATCGGAGGTGCATTCTCCTCAACCAGAGGCATAAACTGAAGATGCTTGTGCGGTTGACTAGAGCCACTTAGAGGGCCGCAGTTGTAAAACATGAAGAAGTTCTTGCCCTGGCGACGCCCAGCAGACATCAGCTTGTATGCAGCGGCCAAGTCTTGTGGTGTCAACGGGGATGTTTGTCGCTTAAACTCTGCATACATACCGATCAGAATAGTACGTATATATGCTTAATATGTGCATCACCTTTAGTAACCAGAAGGAAATGGTTCGGGACGACGCAGTATTTATTCATCTAGGAACACCCGAGAGGACATTGAATACCAGCGTCTAGAACTGTGCTGCAGATCCATACCAGTATCACGTATTCTTCTCCGCCCTCTTCGAGCTCGTCGACATATAGCCCGGATACATAGGGCGGCGAGAAAGGGCCGTCCTTGCCGTAGACTTCCGGTTTGCTGGCTTGAGGTTTCTGGGCAAGCGCGGAGCATAACCTGATTTCAAACTAATATAAAGAGCGTGGAAGTGCATTGTCAGGCTATCTGGCTTGAAGTGCCCTTGATAACGGCATTGAAGACTTGCGTCGATGCCCTCGTCCGAATGAGTCGTCACCGATGAGCCAAAGAAAAGAAGATTTCCGTTTTCCCGACCCTTAGTGTAAGTTTCATCTAGCTTAGCTATTACAGTATCGTATTGAGACTCTTCGCCCATTTCAATGGTTTGCTTCAGAATGGAATGGAGATCTAGGGGTGTGACGATGGTTGGTGTGACGACAACAGTGTTTCAGGGGCTCCGCGGCTCTCTGCCACAGTTCACCGTACACACCGTGTCGTGCGGCTTAGTCCCAAATGAGCACCACACCGGTTGCCGGCCCTTCCGAGCCTCCAGTCGGCCGGAATACGCAAGAAGACGAAGAAGGCCACCATCCTGACCTCGTTGGTGGCCAATGGGCTATCATTGAATCAGATCCAGGTGTGTATTACACATTAATTTCCGTGATACTCAACTCGCGTTCGAAGATACTGCTGATCGAGGTACTTTCCTGGTACCATAGGAATATTTACAACCGTTATGAGAAGGCTTGGGATCAGGCGTTGCGAAGCTGCAGAAGTCTATTCCATCGAGCCCGACGGTCTAAGCCATTTGGAGTGAGCGACGCGCGTCCACGCTCACCGAGACCAAATTCTAGGATCTTGCAATACTAACGACATTTCCGTTTATTCTAGTCAGATCTATGGGCTTATATTCTGCTCTCAAGTTCAAGCAGAGTCTAAGCTGAACATGCATGACTTGGCGGAAGATCCTCCTGGCTCCGAGGACGTCGATTTCAGGGAGATTTGGTTTGCCAACCAGCTGATCCATAATGCATGTGCAACGCAAGCCATTCTGAACGTTGTATTTAACTGCCCTCAACTTGTAATTGGTCAAAAACTGCAGCAATTCAGAGACTTTACTCGTAATATGGGCCCGAAGGTTGGTGGTTCTGGAGCGCAGGTCCTCCGACACCCTACGCTGCTGAGCGAAGATCCCAATGATCACTAGATGAAGGGCCTCGCACTTTCAAACGATCTTGGTATTAGAGAGATTCATAATTCCATGTCGAGGTGGGTTTCTCGTCGGACCTGATCGCTCTTCATTTGGATTGAAATGGATTCCAAGACCAGCCGACCTTCAAGACGCTCTACATGGCCTTGCCAAGCGAACAGCGCTTACAGACTCTGAAAAGAAAAGAGCTGAAGAAAAGGCTAAACAGAAAGCCAAATTGACCTCAAAGAAGAAGAAAGCGGATGAAGATGAAGATGATCAGGACGACACGGATGACACGGTTTATCATTACGTTGGGTATGGAAGTTCCAAATGCGTCATATAATAACTAAAGACCTTACTCTAGCTACGTACCATTCAACAAAAAGGTGTGGGAGCTCGACGGTCTTCGTGTCGGACCTCTCGAAGTTGGCGAAACCTCATCAGAGACCCGCGAGTCTGGGTCTCAGCGGGAATGGCTCGAGGTCGTGAGACCTGCAATCCGCACCAAGATCGAAAGTTTACAAGGCTCTGGTCACGATATTCGATTCAATCTACTCGCACTTGTTGAAGGTGGATGGGAAAAGCGGTCAGAAGAGTTTGAGTTACTGCGCCGGGAGAAGAGGGCGCTGGAAAGGAGATTGGATGAGATGGATCCTAATTGGAAGGTTAAGGTGAGCTCCTCCCAATCTCACGTATTTGTTATTAATGAAACTCTCTTCAAATTAGATGCAAAGTTCGGCGTCATATGTAGAAATTGATGCCTGCTTCGCTGCTCGAGATGATCCCGGCGCTTCTGAGGCTCAAGGCTTCGCAGGAAAGTCCATGGGCAGGTACATGCAAATACAAAAGCTGCCTCAAGAGCGACTCATTCCTGAGCTTCTTCGCTGTTACGAAGAGGCTCGATCGACGCTTGTTCTGCTTCGTGAAGAGCAAGATAAGGCTCAAACGTGGGCTGTAGGTGTGCGCCTCAACACCATGAACACAGAGTCTGATGATCACTTGATTTTTCCGTCATAGATGGAGAGCGCCAAAAGGACACATGACTTTGAAAAGCTTTTCCGAGCGTTTGCAGAGGCCTTGAATGAAGAGGGACACTTACTCCCCGCACTCGGGCTCAGTGATCTGGGAGGGGGTGAAGGGCGCGTTTCAGCTCTGCAACACGAGGAGAGTAGCAAATCGGAGGCTTGATATCTTCTTGGTCACCTGTAGCATATTCGGCTGGTACAATTGAGCCTTTGCTGGTTCCTGTGGTTCCTCCAGTTCGACCTAAAAGGGCCTCCGGAGATAAACACGGAACGCCGAAACTCGTATAAACATTGGTCCCGACCACCACTTGTCTTGGAACCTTGCCCCTCGATAATGTCAACTCGCCCAAGAGCTCGACCGCGGCCTCGATCTAAGGCATCTAATGAGTCCTCGGTAGAACGCTCATCGTCTCAAAACATCCCCAACTCTTTCGCAATAGCTCCCGGGAAGGTCAAGGATATGGTCCAGGAAGTTGTGAAGGAGGACACAGAAAAGGCGGAAGCTGAAGCTGAAGACTCTCCCTTGGCCTACTTCATGATGAATAAGAAGAACGACGCACGGCAGAAGCAGCGCGCTGCTGCATTCGCAAAGCGTAAGTGGGTTAATGTTGTTGCATTTTGAACTGAACGCGATTTGACGCGACGGATGTTGACCGAGCCCCTTTCCTCCTGCAGAACAACGCGAAGAAGCAAAGAATCCCCCGGTGATATATGATCTGGACAATGATATATCAGAGCCAGAGTCTCCAGGTAGCAAGCGGAAGAAGAAGAACTCGGTGCTGCCAACTGCCCCCAAGACAAAGCTACCAGCATGGGCACAGGACATTCGAAAGATGTATGAGTCCCGTATAGCTGATAACCGAGCTACGTTGCTGAATTATTTGACCTTCTAGCTCACCTGTCGCTTCAGATGGTGGCTCAGACATCGAGATTATCGAAGTACGCGGAAGTAGCGACGACGACGAAGACTTGTCACCGCGAAGCAAACGCGTCAGACTTCAGTCTAAGTCTAGAGAACCATCTCACGGCGTTGATGCAAGTCGGAAAGGCAAACTCAAAAGTCGCAAAAGGACTTCGTCCCCTGAGCTCGAGCCTCCGCCAGCTCTCAGTTCCTCCGATTTGGCGGATGCTCGAGCTGCATTCCGGTAAGCGCCTCTGTAAGAACAGCTCATATACTTGCTTAAAGTCCTGTAATGTACTAGGTCTGTCTACCCTAGAGCGGCACGTCGACCCTCTTCTCCCGACCTCTTTGCCGACAAATCTACCGATTCCATCGTTGAACTCAACCCTGAACTGCAAGAACTAGCAAAGAAGGTTAGGAGAAACAACACTCGAGCCCCAAGTGAAGTGCCATCGGGGAAGCCTGAGATTGTCACCATCCGTGTTGTGTATCACCCACATCCTCAAGACCCACCGGAGAAGAACCCCAATAGAAAATGGACAATCAAATTAAAACGAGTATGTTTGCTTCGGGACCCGTGCTCTTTCCTCGAGTTCAACCTCGGACATTAACAGACAGACGAGCTGAAGCCCGTCTTCCAAGTTGTTGCGAGCACGATGGGTGTAGCAATCAATAAGATTAAGATCTGTCACAACGGTGTCGATGTCTTCAAGCTTGTTACACCAGACTCGATACAAAGCATATGGGCCGACGCAGATTTTGGTATGGGGCAGAGAGGTTCGGAACCAAGAAGAGTTACTGATAGCGGCATTCTGATATCTGCAGACGCCTACCTTGACACGACGCTACGGTACATACGCGAAAACAGGATTGCGTCGCCCTCAAAAGCCTCTCGACCATCTAACCCGGCTGTTCCCGCAATTGGCACCTCCAAAGCGGGCACCTCTTCTAAAGGGAACGAATCGACTGATGACGAGGATGATGTGTCGACCCAGCTTGCCGACGACGCCATAAAACTCTACTTGCAAGGTTCATCCTCGAGCAAGAAAGTTCCTGTCAAGACTCGCAGAACGGCGACGGCCATGGCATTGATTCGGCACTACCTGAAGATAAGCGGAGTCGGCGAGCTGACTGAGAACGAAGTGAAGAAACGAGAAATACACTTGGCCTTTGACGGCGACGAAATTGATTACGACTGCACTGTCGGCGAGATAGAAGATGGAGAGTTGGAAGGCGAAGAGTGCCTGGATGTTGTCGGCCTTTGAAGAGGGTGGTCATCACAAGGCTATGGACTCGGTCTTGCTTTATTATTCCCATTCGATGATTCCTTACGATATGTATGCTTCTGGGGGTTAATGCAGTGGTAATTGGACAAGTATTTAAATATGTAAATGTACAAAGTATGCGAGGGGTAAACAAATTGCAGAATGTAATGGGGATGCGACCCTACGAAGCGAGAATAGTTCCACGGATATTGCTACCACTAAGAGCGAATCCCATCGTGTCATAGCAATTGCGGAGGACTTCGTTCCTAGCCACGAAGAAGTTCGACGCGCCAGTAGGTTGGGCGAGCGGGACAGCGGTGTAGGGCTTTGCAGCTCGGACAGCACGGACCAAGCTCTCAAACTCGACGTCGGAATCCAAGCCTTCATCCTCGTCATCCTCCTCCCCATTCGTGTTGGGAGCTGCCTGACCTGGCTTCGCATTACTCTTCTTCCCGTTCTTATCACCTGCTTGACCGGCGGCTTTCTCGCTCTTCTTCACTTTCTTCGCACCGGGTTCGCCTTTGGGCGCCTTTGATTTCTTCTGGCCCGGAACGATGCCTTGAGCCAGCAGCTCCAGTCTCTTAGCCTCCTTCTCAGCCTCTTTCTTCGCTTTCCGCTCGGCTTTCGTCTCTTTCTTGACGGGTTCTACCCATCCAGGGATGTTCTCTTTCTTCCACTCGATCAGGAGTTCGTCGTAGGGTTTAGAACGACCTTGCACGGCGCGCTTGGCGACCATGCTGTGGACTTTGCAGGTGATCGACCGAGAGCAAGGTTGGCCTTTCTCATTAATGACGCAGCAGTGTTTATCGAGAGATGCTGGGCCTTTGATGCGCTTGGTTCCTCCGCCCTTTGCAAGCTCCTTCTTGCCCTTCTTCTTAGGCGGTCCTCCAGCGGTGTCCGGTGGTCCATCGTCCTCAGCCTTTCTCTTTGAACCCGTGGTGACGGCGAGGTCTATGATTAAGAGACAAATTAGACGCCAGCTAATTTCTTGGATCGTAGCCGTTACCTTTCTTGCCCTTGCCAGTCATTTTCTTGATCTTGTCGCAGTTGGACTTGTGTCCCGACAACGCGCTGGCGAGGATGGGCTTGTCGCACTCCTGGCATCGGATGATTGGCACAGACTGCTCCATGGGTGCTGCCCCATACATAGGCATATCTCTGTCGTCTAACCACGCTGTTGGAGGCGAAGCGGCAGCTAAGGGTTCTGTAGCGGGGAAATGTACTTTTATCAGCGGGCTGTTGGAAAACGGCCGAGGTGTATTGTTACCTGAGCTGCTACTCGGAGAGTCGACCTGATCGTCTAAGTCATCCCAGTTGATCTTTTCATTGGACTCGGGCGAGTTCTTCAGTTTTAGCATCATGTCCGTTGTCGCCGGTAAGAAAGGACAACGCGGAGCGGTTGGTGGCGGTTGAGCTTCGTTCGTGGCGAGCAAAGAAACCCACGGTTCGCTTAAGTAACGTAATTACCCGGGACCCCCGCGGCCGACGTCATACATGAGGCGCAACATCACCGCGCCTAGCTTTCGGACGCCACTCCTTCCGATCATCTGGTTTATAAAGGTCATTGCGAAGAGCTGATGGATCGACATATTCATTCCCACTTCTACCTGCCACTCTCGTCTCCCCTCTTCCATCTCTCGCACCATCATGTTCTCCATGCGCGCTCTCAAGGCTTTCGCGAAAGCACCGCTGATCCCTCCACCAACGCCGGTCGTTGTGCCAATGCAAACGTTCCGTTCGTACGCTAGCCAAGCAGATGATCAGTCATCCAAAGGGTCCCGAAGCTCAAAACCGAAGGAGAAAGTGACGTCGAAGAACGAGCAGTCATCTGCTGGCGCACCATCGGTAGGTCATTGGGATAGAGTTGCGGTGCCCATGGTCATAGCCATTACTAATCATGAAATTGCCTCATGTAGACGGACGATATAGCTCATTCTGACGCAGCGTACTCTGGAGCAGGCTCAAACCCGGAGGAGAGCGCGAAAGGCATAGAGAGAGAGGTAAAGTTTCCTTGTTTTAGCTTACGCACACGACGCAAAAGGCTGAATTCCCTGATCGACCCTCAGAAATCTCAGCCCGGCGCCATGAAGTCAACTCCCGCTGATCCTCACGTATCAAAACCTCCAGCTGGTCGCCATGGTAAAAGCGCCTGAAACTCCCTCTTTGTTTTCCTTGCTGTGTTGTGCCCCATCGTGTAAATTTTACCTATCGTACTTGTTCCATGCCGTCTGAGGCCCTAATCGACTACAAAAGAAATGTTAAGCATAATCAAAGCTATCGAGTTCCTAAAATCGCAGTGTTATTACGCAAATGCTTCAGATCAAGAGCCTCCAAGCCGAAGTAAGAATCCAAAAGTCACAGCGACGATAACCATCAACGACCCCGTCATGATCCCCACAGTCCGTCTCGCTGGAGGGAAATAACCTGTCTTCAAAGCGGACTGGATCTTGAAGTACCTCCAGCACCCTACGCCATTTTAGCTAGTCAGTTTCTCTCTGGAAAGAATGGCGGTGGAATGCAAGATCGGGAGGACGGCGGAAAGGACGCACCGACAATCAACACTGCCAGACCTAACACGACCACAGTTGCACCGAGAGGTCTTATTAGTCTCCGGAGCTCCCTAGCCGATGAGTTCGATGTCGAAGTGATCGTAAACAATTGTACGAGAGCTTGAGGTCGTGCAATACGGGAACGATAAGACGTCATACCGCCAAGAGATAAGGAGGGGGGTCGACGACAAAGAGCTCACCAACACCAGAAGAGGCGATCGCCAAGGACGTTCTCACATACGCTAGCCACGTCCTTTCGTTTGCTAGATGATCTCTAGCTGTTATTACATTAGCTCTTGAGTCAGTCCTTTGAACAAACGCTTTGTCCGTTTCGAGCGGGATTTGTACGTACC
>WSUD01000711.1:0-12081 GCA_019633495.1 Tulasnella sp. 427 | reverse complement strand
CCGTCTCCGATCAGGACACTGCGCTCGTTCGGGTTGCACTACGTAGACATGCGGATAGAGAGTATACGATGCAGCGGGTGAACATAGCTACCTGTCTACGCTACAAAAGACATAGTCTGCGATATGTCTACCAGAGGACGGACGGTTGATGATAGGTGTTTGGTGAGTAAACCTTCCGTGGGCAACGGGCAACCTCGACGACATCATTCGCGTTCTGACATGACTGTCCTAATAATAGATCAAGCTCTTAGTCTCGTCACACCATGTAGAGGGATGTACCTACCGCAATATGGTGCATTGACGACGGTATATTGGAGGTGGAGCTCTGTAGCAAGGGTACTCAGATGGGAGGGGTTCGGTTCGAACAGCGGCGCCAATGTTCGCGAGCACCGCAGAGGTGAGAGCTTTACACCATCTGCGAGGTATTTGAGTGTCAACGAGGGCTTGTGGCTGACTTGGGGGTCGGTAGTCTAGATTGAAATGGTGGTGGCGAGGCCGAATGGTGTAGTTGCACGATGTCGGTCGGTCGGCAAGTCCGCAGAAGCATGTAAAAAAACCTCAGCTGACCCATCCCCGCTCCTCCTGGATCTGAAATACGGGACCCATCAAGATTCAGGCGGTTGGCAACGTCGGCTGGGAATGATTCGAAAGGGACACCTTACGGACCTTCGCTAGACAAACCGAGAATCGCAAGAGATCCTCGCAACCCCAGACTCGCTCCTCCAACAAGCTCTCGTGATGAGAGGGTATAGCTGATTCGATGAGAGTTCGATGATGCAGCCTGGTCAGAGACGAAATCTCCAGTGAGAGGTAGCGGGACAAGGTCGTCGGAAGTTCTCGCTTTCTGGGTACGCTATCTCCCCATTCTCAGATCATATGTGCTTTGACTAACGGTATATGTGTGTAGAGAAGGTTTCAACCCCAGTGGATTCGACGCGTCTGCCCACCGATGGGCCCTCAAACCACACGCCTGGTCGAAAGACGCGACACGGTTCAAACTCCGACCCCGTCCCTTTAATGCAGCTGCACCCTCAAGGGCCAAATGTTTACGTGGAGCTTGGAGTTTATGGGGTTTGGTAGGCGACAGCCGACGTATCTTCTGGAGAACAATGTGCGCTAACGTTGCGGCGTGCGAGTTCACGAACCCTCGACGTGTCAGTCGCACTATCACATCGGGTACTATTCCTTTTCCTTACGCTCGGGCTTTGCTTTAGTCTGGACATGAGTTACCGACGTCCTGCTCCGCGAACTGTGACTCCGGTCAGGGTCAACCGGCACTCCGTCTCGGAGACGTTGCCGCCGGCTTAAGTTCCCTCGATCACCCGATCGGGCAGGACCCTGTTCCTGACCATGCACCACACGATCTGTCGATCACCACCTGACTCGTTTGCCGATCATCGACAACCTAGCCACCATTCTCAAACCTTGGAAAAAGACAGCCAAATGGGGTCAAGCCGTTGAAGCGTTCTCTGAAGGCCTATCTTCTGCTGAGCGGAGTCGAAATGCACGACGTCAAACTCAGGGTCTTCACTCGGGTCCGGCTCCGAAATATCCCAACTCTGACTCCCTCCCCGGACAACTCCGAGGCCTATATTGAGTGCAGTGCGAAAGCGCTTCTTCGGACCCTCGTGTGAGTGGTTAGGGTGCTGGTTACGAGATGCACACAAGCTGACGTACCTTGACGCGAAACATCCATTGTTCTCTGAACTAATACAGACACCAACAAACCGCACCCGTCCATCGCTGGTCCGCTTTGACCAGCTTTGAACACGTCGGCATTCAATTTTGAGGGTTCCAGGAGCCAGCAAAAACCTTGTTCCACATTCTCGGCCGCTATCCTTCAGCTCAGTCCGCCAGCTTGGGAGCTCACGCAGCCCAAATAGAATTATTGACGGAAGAGTTATGTCCTGGCCAATTAGTCATCCCGGTTTCCGCGTGTTGGGGGGACTTACCGAAAGGATTGTCCAGTTATCGCGTTCGGATTCCTCTCCTACGTCTCCTTCCACCTCCCTCCACCCAGACTTCAACCACAAGCCCTCCTTCCCTCTGAAAAAGCCATTTTCACTGTGCTCACCGCTCCTCAAGATAGCTACTCGGCTCTATTCTAGTCCTCATGCGTTCGCTGCATATCCATAACCCCGCGTTCGGGCCGCGTCTTTTTTCGTCGACCCCCGTTCTTCCGATTTCAATCCCAACTGCCCACCAACTGAGCCCCTCCAAGCGCTCTTCAACCCGACAAACGCTCGAAACCAAGTAACAGAGCCGCGTTGCATACCCTTGTGGCTTCCCCGACGCCATCATTTCCTTCCTACCGGCTCTGGACACGTCGCCACTGCCTACCACCGTCGCCACTCTTTCCACATAGCCGTCGACGCGTTCTCGACGCTAATCAGGACGGAAAAGCACGAAGGCGCTCTACGGAGCTCGGTGTCACACTTTCGATGGGCGCATACTGTCGTCGTCGGTGCACAAATCCCTCCTTCCCAAACGACGACCAACCACCAACAACACAATTCCCTCCCTGCCTCTCAGCAACTCTCCCAGACAGGCGCCACTCTACAACCACACTACTCCTCCGCATGCAGAACATCACCCGGAATCACTTCGGAATACATCTGCCAGGCGCAGACGCTCAACCTGCATCAAGTGCCCATTGATGTTTGATCGAGTGGTCGTCGCGTTATCCAGTCCCAGGTCCCGACCACCACGTCTCCCGATCGAAATGCGTACCCTCGATGTACCGGTACATGTGTGGATTGCTCCCGTCAACGACGCGACTGGCCTCAAAGCAGGGGGAATGCCGCATGAACCGGCGTCAGGAGCGTTCGCTCACAACGCCGCAACCGAAGCGTCGTACTGTAGTCTTTCTGTCGCAACAACATCGGTGAGTAGGATAGGCATCATTTGATGTGGTGGGCGTGGATTCGGCAGGGACCTAACGTCCGTGAACACAATCAGGTCCATTCCGTCCAACACTGGCCAAAGCAGCATGGTCAGTTACATTTAGAATCCGCAATCTGCTTCCGTCCCGCGCTTCAACAAATGTGTACGCACCAGCCAATACTACTCGACATGCCAGCAGGAGAGAATTGTGCGTTAATCTCGCCGCTACAAAAATCTGGCACGAAGGGGAGGTCACGTCGGTCGCGTCGCCTCATCGGCGAGATGGACAAGCGTTTCAACAAAATATTATGCGATGCTACTGGTTCCAGCGCCTAGGGAAGTGTTGGGAGTGATGGATGTGGTGGATGGCTTTGCTCCGGCTGAGACGAAGGCTAGGGAGTCCGTTGAAGGTGGGTGTTACTGTCGTCGACAACGGAGACTGGCAGCTGAAAATTCAGGCCATTCGTAGACATTGTTTAACTCAACTGTAGAGGATCACGTCAAGATATCCTGAAGACGACTGATCGGAGTTCTAAGACCTCATTTCCCCTCCTACAAGCGTTACGGCCCGATCAACGGCGGTGCATGCACTTTATGTCTGACGCATGAGTCGAGAGAGCCGAGAGAGAAGGCAATTTCGATGAACGTTCTGTTTACCTGGCATGTGCGAGTGCTGTATAATAGTTATAGATATCAGACGTCTGTCTGGAAAGCATGACTGATACGTCAGTCTAATTGGCGATGCAAAGACCCTCATTTGTCTGTGTGCATTCCGAGCTTAAGAGTAAGCTTGCACTGCTCTCAGAAAACGTGTGCTCCCTTCTCGGGTGAATAAAGCAGTTACTCATAGTCTAAGCAGGTAAAGGGGAGGCGAGAAGTTATGCAAAAGGAGAGGGAGGTGTCCACATCCGACAAGTCGTGTCTAGATTGCAAAGATTCTGAAGCAGCGACGAGACCTATTTACATTCCTAGTCTTAGTAGTTGCACTCATACAAAGGGGAAGAAACCGAGATGGACAGCTCAAACGAGAGCTTTTCGAGATTGATGAAGACGTTGTTTGACGCGGGCGTAATTTCTTGGGCCGGATAGCATTGAGGAACACGAGCCCAGCCCGGATTGAAAGGCTCGACATTCACCATAGCAGGTGCTGGCTGAGTGGACCACATATGCGGGGGAGTTTCCGTAGCGCAGAACGCGTATTGAGAGGGCCATTGTTGATTGGCGATCTCGGAGTTTGGCTGAAGGATGGGAGGGGAAACGA
The DNA here is from genome assembly GCA_019633495.1 of Tulasnella sp. 427. Classification (NCBI taxonomy): domain Eukaryota; kingdom Fungi; phylum Basidiomycota; class Agaricomycetes; order Cantharellales; family Tulasnellaceae; genus Tulasnella; species Tulasnella sp. 427. The sequence goes on along the minus strand of WSUD01000711.1, from coordinate 7,937 downwards.
CGCACGCGTCCGCATTGGGATCGGAACCGCGCCAATCGTTGCCGGCATTGAGCCGGGGCCAACGAAGCATCGGCGGGAGAGTTTTAACCTCAAAGTCTTTGAGCTCGGGGTGTTTTCGTTTGACATGTTGCTTCACAGAGTCTTTGCGGATGCCCCTGCAGGTGAGGAAGGCAATTAGATGGATGATGCGGAGGAATCGAATTGTTTCGCCCACTTCATTGAACAGCCCTCGACCGGGCAACCGAAAGAATACTTGTGTGCTGCGCGACACTTAGAGACTCTGGATGGGTCGTTATATCCTTCTCCGCACTCGCAGTTGAACGATATGGTCTGCTCGTGTCTTGAACGGGGAAGGGAAGAGGTCAGCTTTTGATGGAATATCGCGCTCAGTCGGCAAAAACGTCTCCTCACTTCATATTGATATGACGACGAAGACTGGATGTGTTCTGACTTTCTTGTCAGACGGAAACATGACAGAAGGAATGAGATAGAAATGCCCGTACCGCAAGAGTCTTCCCGCAAAACTCGCAGATGATATGCTTGGACATGGCGGTCTTTGGCTAGTGCTCTCGGTTGAAAGAGCGACTTGTCGGAGTGTGAAATGGCGTCGCCAGCACCGGATAGTAGCAGAGATCAACGCAGCAGAGAGGGACGAGGAAGGAGAGGAGGATACAATCCCCTCGCGCTGGGGGGAAAATGGCATAATAGCGAGCTTTTTATAATCGAGTCGCCCGCCACTCAGGGTTGGTCCCTCGTTGCGGAGGTCGCCGTATTTGAATTTGACTGCTCTGTGATACGAGACCAGAATGAACAGCAACTCCCAGCCACATATATTTGCACCCCAAGCTTAATGCAGTTGAACCTTGCTAATATGCAGAAAATAAGGCCAACCGCATTAATAGATTCTACCGGGTCAGTCGTAGTTTGCCCTCCGTCACAGAGCACAAAGGAGAGAATTCGAGTTGGCTTCGTCGCTTTTATCAACGACATTACGAGTGTCTGGGATAATAAACGCATTGTACCCGCCTTTCTTGTATAAATTCAATGTCATTGGGTCGTCATATGAGCCTGTGGGAGGGGTTTCGAGAGCAAGTTGAGGCGTGGGACAGGCACATCGCCGTCACCAAACCGTGCTCCGCTTTATCTCTCTTCAAGCTTAGTCCTGAGCCTCTAGTCAACGTGATAGACGACTGTTTCGTCGGCATTCAAGCTTAGGATCTGTCTCCTTGGCCCTGACTGGTGAGGGTCAAGATATCAGGCGTCTAAGCCTGAATCGGTTTGGCTAGCTCCGACGTTTCGACGCCGCCTGGATGTCGAGTAAGAGGAAGAGAAAGGGGTGCGAGAGCCAAAAGGAGCTTTATCTATCACGACGATCAAGGTGTGCTCCTCAGAGGATCATAAATGGTTAGGATGGTGTTCAACTTTGGTCTGTTGGCATCAGTCAAGTTTGCAATTCCCCTCAAGATGAGTGCCCATTGACATTTGGTCTACAGATCAGTACGTTGAGAACAAAATCGTGGGCTTCTACTCTCGAGGTGTAATGATAGGGGCCAAGGTACTCTGTTAGGATTACTAGACGTCACCAGCCTAGATATGGAATTGGGAGCTCAAAGTCCTTCGGAAGACGACGGACATTTCTTCGGATCACATCTCGGTATCGCGACCGAGGATCGATGCCTTCGCTTTGTGGGCTCCCTTCTGAAACCGCTGCTGACTGATCTATACATATCAGCCCATTTTATTCCAGAAGGACTAACTCCGCCGCCTTCGCGATTGATCCGTCAAGTCCACCTTCATCCCCACCACGACAACTTTGTGGCATGTGATATGCCCTCAACCTCGGGTTCGGCTCTCCCGCTCGTTCTCCCGAAGACCAATAAACGAACTCCGACGAAACAGCTCTATCATGCCTCTCTCGCCACCTCCTGGTCTTACTTGTTCCCCTCGTCATTTACGTCTTCACTCTCGCCCAAGAGGTCACCCTTTCCTCGAACTCTTCCTTCCTGACATTCGACAGCGGCCTGTACTGAGACTAAGGGCTGATCCCATTCTCCCGCGAACTGCGGCTCATTCTCCGGTCAAGCTTATGGTCTCAACCGATGACCGTCCCAAGATCGTCAGGTGCTTGCCCTGACGCGTTCGCTTTGTCCCGTTACGGTCAACTAGCAAACATCGGGAACCTGGTACTTTGGGGTCGGTGGGGGTTCGGTAGCGTGATCCCTCACATTGGACTGCGTGGCGGGTCCTATATACTTCGGCGATACACAGAAAAACTGTCGCCACCCGGTCACGTTTCAATTGGTCTTTGAGCCCCTTTCTTTTCATGTACACTAGACGATGCGTACCAGGACCTGCCGGGTTGTTTCATGCTCTTGAACTCTGTTACAATTATTTTCGGACTCAATTGACGCGGGCGCCCACGTGGTGAGTCCTTGGCAACGTCCTCTTGCCTCAGTGATGGGAGGACGATAAAGCGATGTTTGTCTCCTTCTTGCTTCCACTTCTGTATTTCTGCGGCTTAATAGATGCATTGATGCCCACTAGCTCCATGCTCTTTTCGTGTGACTCGGTCCCAGTCAACGTTTGCTTCTGCATGTCGACACGCGCTTCAGCAAGTGGCGGTCCCTCTATAGCCGCCAGAGAGAGTCGAGCTCAAATACGCGTAGGCGAGCGCTGTGCTAGTAGTGCCAACGCCAAGAATAGCGTGCCGTGCGACGAATAGCTAGCATGATGCTGAGAAATCGACAGGCTTAGGTCTTGCACAACGGGATGGCTTCTTCCTCTTTGTCGAATCAAGCCGAGGTAGTCAAAGCTTGCAGGAAAAGAAATAAATGAGAGTTCAACGTCTGCTAGTACAGCTAGGCTCCAAGCTTTAGCGATGCGGTCGACGCTGGCGATGCAGTAGCAGCAACGGGTCAAATTAGATGGCGGACGTCGAGAGATAAAAGAAACCGTTGCTTTCACTTGCGGAGCAGGCACCGGAGCAAGCTAAAAGGAGCCAGCAGAGACCGATTTGTCTGGCCGTCCAGCCTTACACTGGGAAGACGACGCCCAAATCCAGAGGACGGATATACAGATATAGCCCCGCAGTCTGAAGAGACTGGTCGCTGCTTTGAAATACCTATCATCGGAAGGAAAGCAGTCTAAGCTGGTACACAGTGTTGAGAAAGGGGGAGTGGCGGAAGTGAGCGGGAGAACTATCAGTCCAAATGGTGATTTCAGGCGCCGGCGCACGAATCTACAGGTCCAGCCTGATGTCAAGCTCCTACCAAGAATTCTAGACTTCCTTGTAGCCTTTGAGTGAGAATTTTGTATGATTCAGCTGTCAGAGGGATGACAGGGGTCGGATAACAGATAAGACGACATTGTGGGAAGCAACATGACCAGTACCCGTACACATGTTCTCCAACACTCGAAACGACTCAAACTAAGTACGTCGAAGATTGTATTCCAGGTCCCACAATTGGGGATAAGTGCATACTAGAACAATGACTCGTAAGGAGGAGGGGGACCTTGATCTTGATCTTCTTGATATGGAGGGGGCGGACCGCCCCATCCAAGAGCGGGCCTGTTCGGCAAGACCGCGGAATGCCGACTTCGACATCTCTCGCTAGTAGCGGCATCTCTAAATTTTCTCCCGCATTCGCATCTGTGGAGCTGGGGCGGTTCATCATGGCTTGCAAATAGTGGGTATGGGTTAGATAACTGCTGCGAAATGCTCTAAGTGAAAGGGAAAAAGGTAGCCTCACAACGCAGAGATATGCCGACGAAGTCCGGATACGCTCTAGGACATTCTGGTCAGGCAGGTCAAGAGAGCTTTGAGAAAGAAGAAACCTACCGCAAAAGTACACTCGCAGTACGTGCAAGATACCATTATGGCCCAATTGACAGAGTGTGTTTCTGACGAATAAACTAACGGAATTTGCGGCTGATGCTTTCGATATTGGAGGAATGGTAAAGGGGGGGGGGGGTTGAAGGTGGGTGGAATCAGTGGATGAGGGAGCGAAACGACATTTCGGACGGGCTTTTATAAGTCGGTCCTTCGGGCGCTGCCAATTATGGTATCCTAGAACACCCCGGGTTTTCAAAGATCGGCGATCGCCGTGCACATTTCAGTGCGTCATGATATCCCTGATTTTTGTGGCTGTTCGTTTACTGTATCATACCCCCGAGCACGAGGCGTGAAAGAAAAACCCCAAACCATGAAAGCTCAGTAAGATTCGAACGTCGCGACAGGTCGAAACACTGGTTGAAAGTCCAATCCAACAAAAGCGAATACAAAAGGGTCATAACGCAAACAGGGTTCCGCTAGTTAGGTCTCTTCATCGGTCTCTGGGGCGGTCTCCCCCCATGTGGCCATTCCAGCATTGATGTCTCGAGATCATGCTTTGCCATTGAGAGACTTTGTCGCACATCGGGCACGAGAACAGTCTGATCTAGTTTCCGTGACTTTTAAACGCTATTTTTGATCAGATTTTTGTCTATTTGAAAGAGATATGCGCAAATGGGTGGAACTCAGCTGACTTTGTAGCGAGATGAGTGTTGCGACTGTTACGGTTCTGATGTTATCATGCATCGCATCAAATGGAACACGCAAAGAAGCTGGATAGAATGAAACTCGTACCACAAAAGTCTTGTTGCAGATTGGGCAGGTCCGAGTTCTCGACCTGATGTTTGTACGAGGAGGGGCTTGTCCCACTTGGCTCACGACTTGGTCAATAACAGTCGCATTGTCGCTAGCTGAAATGTTCGCCGATGCAACGCTAGGAGGAAGCGGAGGAGAGGGTGGAAGTGACATTGAGTGCAGTCAGAGGGGGGAAGATAAGGGCGAGGCATTTGGCGGAAGGCGCAGGATCTTATAAGTCCGTCGAGTTGTACTTCAGGGTCGAAGTTGATCGGAGACCGCCGTTTACGGACTTGGGATGCCCCGTGACACGAGGCGGTTTGAAAAAAAGGAAAGGGAAAAAAGAAAAGCTCGGCTTTGGTTCGGATCTCCAGTATTCAATTTCTCTTGCATGCGCACTACAACGATGACCATGAGCGGAAGGACCTCGATGTCGGCTACCGCGTTGCATCCGAACGTATCAGTCAACGTAAAGGTTTGTTAGGAGAGACCACTGCCTACGGTCCGTATCGTCTTCGTCGGGGATTGTGGATTTTTTCTCTGGGTGATGAGTGGAGATTGCAGCGGGCGAAGTATTTCGCCCAATTCAGCAGTGAGACGATAGACTTCATTTCGGGCAGAATTATGCGAGCGAATACAAGGAAAGACACAGACAGAGTCATCCAGGAGCGAGAGTCAAACCCCTTCCTCACTGGCTGCTGTATCCGGCTCTTCATCGGTTGGCCATGGTCGACAAGTCGCACGTCCGGTTTCACTTAGATGAACTCCTTCACACGTAACCCAATATCTGAGTTTCCTTTTGTGCCTTGGGATTCATACCGTTCGGTCAGCTCTGCGTTCGGAAGACCGAGACGACACACAACGACGTGCTAGCCTCACTCTGCATCGAAATGGCGGCGGCGACTAGCTCTGCTCTAAGGTTTTCTTTTCCCCGTCAGACCGAGATACATCAACCGTTGCACAAAGCAGTACAGCTCACCGGAAAAGTCTTGTCGCAAAGCCTGCAAACCTTCCGCACGTTGGCGATTTCGCGGGGATGGGTTCTTCGAGGCGGTCGTGGATTTACGCGAGTCTGGTCATATGAGGGAAAGGCGGGAGAAATACTGCACGCGATGAGGGGAGGAAGATACGTGTGGGGCATCGAAGGGACTGGGAGGAGGTCCCGGGGGTGGGTGGAGAATCTTATACCGTAAGTGAATTGTCCTTCAGGCCGAACCTGATCGGAGGTCGCCGCTATGAACCTTGACGGCTCCTGAACGCGATGCGGTTCGACAAAGAAAATATGACCGGATTCTGGGATAAAAATGACTTTATTCAACCGAATGGGAGGAGGATTTTCGGAAAGGCATTTGTGGGGCTGGCCCATCCCACTTTCCCATCGAGCTAGTAATCGGTTTCGCCCGTGCCGAGCAAAATCAGGATGAGCACGACCAACCACCATTCTGCGCTGTATTGGAGGGTTACAACAACAAGACGAGACGGACACCCACGGAAGAGAGCGTAGTACATTCCGAGAAACGAGATAAATAGTCGAGGTGATACTGCCTATCATTGCTTGAACACCATCTTTCCTTGAGCTTTGCGGTTAGCCTTCTTGCGCTCCTTCTCCTCGTACTATCAAGAGGACCGCTTACAGTGAGCACATCTGTTCATAGAGTAACATTGAAGCGATCCCGTACCTTGCGCTTCTGGTCGGCAGTCATGCCAGCGAGCTTCTCCTCCTCGGCCTTGCGCTTCGCAGCGCGTTTGGCGTCTTCCGCCTGTAAGACGAAAGTTGGGTTAACATCTCACGAAGATAGTTCGGGGGCCTTAGGTTACGCACAGCTTCCTTCTCCTCTTCCGTGGGCTCGGCGAACTCCTTAGCGAGGGTGGCGTCGAGTTCGGTTCGGGCCTTAACAAGTTTGCGGGCGATGAACTAGAAGGTTGTTAACACCCGAGAGATGAGCGCTTGTGACATCCTTGCAAAGAGATGATAGACGTACTTCGTCCTTGAACGTTGGTTTGGTATCCAACCAGTCGATCAACTCGAACACGGCTTGGACGAGAGGGATGGTGACGCCAGACTCGGAGGAGGGAGGGAGGTTCAAGGAGAGGATAACGCGTCGTTCCTTCTTCGAAGCCGGGAGAGGGCCAGTAACCGGGCGCTTGTCGGGTTGGTCGGTGATCTAGTAAAAGTGCACGAATGTCAAGGAGACGTAATGGGGTACACCTGAACACCCGGACGTACGACGAACGACCTGAAATAGCGGTTGATGGCGGGCTCCGAGAGCTTAGAAATGAGTTTCGCTCCAGCGGGGGACTTGAGGACGAGCTCCGTGACGTCGACGTGTTCGGACATGAGGCAGGCGTTCGCAGGCAGCAACGAGCTTTCGGTGGTTTTGGTAAAGTACGTCTACAATACCGTGATATTAGCACACTCAGAGAATCTCCAGACATAGAAAGAGGCGGCTCACCAAGTCGAACCGCTCCTTGCGAGTCTCTTTGATATGGTACTTGGAAACGACGCCAAAGACGAAGGGAGGGGCAGATTCCGCAGAGAGTTTGAAGTCCAGAGTCACGACGTCGTTACGAGAGTATTCCAAATCGACCATGGACCATCCGAATTCATAAATGGCTTGCAGGATATCCTGGCGAGGGAACAAGTTGAAGACCGTCTGAAGGTAGGCCACCGCTCGGCGACCGGTCGAGAAGAGCAGATAGTCAGTCGGACCGTCAGCAAGAACAGTGTCCTCGTTTCCGGGTCTTGAGAATTGAGATTCGAGCAAGCTAGTGTGAGCTTTCACCCTGTTCGTTGAAAAGGCGACAGGCCGCGGAGTGAGTATCCCGCAGCTTGACGGCCTTTTTTTCGGCACAGCGGATGGTAGCTTACCATGCGTTCACCCGACTCGAGTTGAGCTTGGTCCCCAAAATCCCGGAGATCAAATACAAGAGCATGATCGAGAGAACAATCCCTTCGAGCATGAACTCGGCTGGCCGAAAAGTGAGACGACCGTATCTGAACTCGAGTCCATCGTAGTTTTCCCTCGGAAAGTCCACCGGACTAGGCGACATGAGTTTTACAATGCCCCCAGGTCCGAGTTTGTTGATGAAGTCCATGGGTGTAAAGAGCGAAGGGGGGAAAGCCGGCGAGATGAGGGGTGGAAGGTGAAAAGTGGAGAAGAGATTGCGAGTGACGGAATCATGGCCACGTGCTCGAATGTCAGCCGTTCTACCTACTTGGACTGTGCCCAATCCACCCATATCCCTGTGACGACTTTCATTTCATTCACCACACACGACTCAACTACTACCTTAGACTTACACCCTCTTTACT